>JBAGKK010259021.1:0-20935 GCA_037177015.1 Euceroptres primus | reverse complement strand
GGAATGATTTTTTTAAATGTCCTTTTGTATGATAATTTTACATAGGTACTCAAGTGACAGTTCAAAATGCTCTTTCTCAATTTCTCTTGGTTTTTATGCTCTAACTTTTTTATATTGATTTAATTAATCATTTTTTTGGAAGTTCATGTCCCTTTGCGTGGGACAGTTCGAAATGTTCAAATGACAGTTGAAATCAGGAATCTTGCTCGGTTGCTCTTGATTTTCTAGAACAAGACAAGCCAAGAGGAATGTAAAATTTATCCAGCTTCAAGATTTAGAAAAAATCAATCATCCAATAAGCCAGTGGAATGCAAAATTTATCCAACTTCAAGATTTAGAAAAAATCTCGGAAAAAATCAATCATTATCAAGCGAGAATCAAGAAATTCTTGACGTGCAAGACAAGTCTCGTGGTGCATCACTAATTGAACTGTCCTTTGTATTTTCACGAACAGAAAATAATTTTTTAAACATTAAAATACCGCTTTTTTCTAGTTAATATTGCATACGTTGCTCTTGTTAATAAATAATATATAATTTGCTTCAAGAATGAACTCCGTAAATTGGTTAGTTTCGGAGTTGACATCTTCCTAAACTTTTTAAATTTTAATGTTAACAAATGCAAATTTCTTTTGTTTTCACTTTTGAACACATAACATGACATCTTTGGTTTTCACTTTTGAACACATAAAGTTTCAAGGAAATTAAAAAAATTACACATATTTTTCACATTTGTTTTGTGCGAGCAGTAACGTCTCAAAGATGACCATTCTCAAAAGACCCTGAAATTTGTGTATTTTTTCATCTTTCTCTGATCATAAAAATCCTCCTACGTAACTAAAAAATTTTATCAAACATTTTCATCAGTACAGAGGACATCTTGCTCTTTTAAATGTGCTTTGTCTCATATTTTTCACATTTTTCCCGAATATTCTGCAAAATATTCCCCGAGATATTCTGCAAAAGATTTAGGGCTCTATATTTTATGGACGGATAGTAGTCCCAGTTAAAGTAAATGTCCCAGTAATTTTACCAGTCCCAATGGTCATTAAATTTTTACATACCATAAACGATTTTTTAGTTTTTAGTTAGTTTTTAGTAAAAAGAAAATGTCTTTCAGAATTATTTATTATCAAAACCAATGAGAATCAAGTGTAAATGCTTTAAAAAAAGGAATAATAGTGAAATGATTACTGGGACGAAGGGGACGATTACTGGGATATTTACCTTGCAACTCAGATACATCTCCGAAATTAATTGACCCAATGACTGTCAATGATTCTAATACGTGATTCATTTCATGTTCTGGACACGCAACTTAAAAAGCATACATGTCTGATTTTTTAATTTAGACCATTTGTGGCGGGAGTCTCCAAAGCAGTTTCGTTCAGTTTGAATGTCTGATGCCAGAAAAAGAGTGGGAGGCACATCTGAGGCTTGCAGACCTCGACACGACTAGTCTTCCTTCGAGTGCATTATCCGATGGTCGAGAATATCGTCATCGCGAACATCACACTCGCTGAATTTATTTGTACGTGTTCAGCGCACTTTGCAAATATTAAACATTTATTTTGATTATTTTGATTTTGATTTATTTTGATAGTTGTTGACTATTTTAATTTTTTTACATTCGAAATTGTTTAACTTGCGTGAAAAAAATTACTTGCGTGCGGGCTCATAGATGGACACACGTGACGTCTGATTTTTCTGGCATCCGTATTTTCAACGTGGGTGTAAGTGATATATTGTATTACGCTAACTCTAATGTGACTCAACTCTTTTCAATGTCAACTTAAATTTTCTTTTCACTTGTTTCTTGAAGATTTTATAATTTTTGCAAGCCATGATTTCAAAATGAATACTTGATTTAAACATTATTCGAAGATTTTTAACAAATTGTATTTAAACAATTGTTGGATAATTAAAGATAGCTTACCACAAACACGTCAAACGATAATCAAGATACTTTCGAGAGTTACAAATATTAATTTTACTTAAACTACTTTAAAAAATGTCAGTATTGTTTCTCTATACATATTCAACAAAAAAAATTTTATTTTATCGGGAAAAAAATTATAATAGAAAAAATGTGTGTGTTAATAACAATCACTGTAGGTCAGAGTTTAATGCAGTTTTTTCTGAGTTTAATGCAGTTTTTTCTGAGTTTACTCTACTTTCCTTCTTTAAACAATTTTATAGGACTTCATCATTTTAATGTTAACAAATTCATCATCTTCACAATTTATCAGCAGGTATCAAAATGATCCAGAAAATGAATTAATTTGATCTACAACTGTTTTATCCAAAAATAAATTACTATTTTTCTTGTTTATTTTCAATTGTTTTTGATTGTTAAAAAAATTGATCTGCAACGCTTTGATATTCTGAATTTATTGTTTTAGATTTTAAAATTTAACGTCAATGTAAAAGTAAGTTTCCATCATTACCATCCGATATGGAAGAAATTTAATTTAAAATTGATCTCTCATTTTTTAACCATTGCATAGAAACGTAAATTTAAATAAAATTTATTTAAAAAATAGCTAGAGTTGGAAAATGAGAGATTAATTTTAAACTCTAAAATGGTAGAGTCATAAAATTGTTTAAAGAAGAAAATTAGCGTTCATTAAAATCCGATCATTTTTTTGGAGTAAACTTGGAAAAAAACTGCATTAAACTTTGAATGCCAGTAATTATTGTTTAGAATAATATTTTTTATATTCTTCAATTCTTTCCCCTATAAGAGGGAAAGAAAAATAAATGTAAAATAAATGTAAAATAATGTGAAACAAACATTTTCCTCTTAGAATTTGTATTGAGCAATATGATTAACATTTTTTGAAGTGGTAATTAATTACGTTTTCCAAGGGCTTCCTAGCCATTATCGACCCTCCTTTCAGAAAATGGAGTATTCTGCAATTGAAGAATCACTGAAAAAAAGCCACTTAAATTCTGATTAAATATGCCCTTAATATATATATTTTTTTTGGGTTAAAAACAGAATTCTGGTTACTATAACCAAAAAAAGGGAAAACGTTGAACCTACACAAAATAATCATACACAAAATAAAACCTACACAAAATAAATCCTAAACCAAATAAAGAATTACTAATTTTTTAAAAAATTTTAAAAATTTTACACAAAATAAATCCTACACAAAATATTTTGGACTTCAAAATCTAACTCAAAATAAAATCGACCCAAAAAAATCCTGCACAATGCATTCATCACACTCTCTAAATCTGAATCAGTTAAAAAATGGCTGACTTCTTACTTCAGCAATCAGTGAAAATGAACTGATATTTAGTTAAAAATTCACTGATCTTCAGTTAAAAATTCATTGATTTTCGATCAAACGAGTTATTGAAATTTTAGTATTTTAGTGAACGAAAAATCAACTGATTCTTCAGTTAGGAGCATAAGCTCAAAGTGAGGTTTGACTGAAATAAGTTAATATGCCTTATGACTGAAATATTAGTGAATTTTTATTGAAATTTTCGTTAAATTTTCATTGAATAAATCAGTGACTGACTTCTTGCTTCTGAATCAGTTACTTTTAACTGATGCAGATTTAAAGGGGCATCAGGCAAAGTTTTAAAACATCCCTATATTTGTTTCTCAGCTAGGAAAAGAATAAAATATTGATCATTAATATATCGTTATTAACTAATAACATTAGTTAATAATAAAAAATATTATCCCGAATCGAAAACTTTCATGAAGAAAGTTATTTTTTTAAATTAAACCTAACAAATTAGAAAATAAGCGGGATCTTTACCATGTCTGTCTATTAAGAGCATTGTGATGTTGATTTTGCAACAAATAATGAAAACAATAATTCACTAGGAATAAATACTTAGAAATATATATAAATACTAGAAATAAATATTTTTACGTTTTTATCAAAGAAGATATTGCTTTTTAAATTTTTTTATTTATATGTTTAGGTTTTATTTTGTGTTCGATTTTTAAATCTAAGGAATTTTGTGTGGGATTTATTTTGTGCAGAATTTTTTTAATATTTGTAAGAAAATAGTAATTATTTGATTTTGTGTAGGATCTATTTTGTGTTGGTTTTATTTTGGATTAGAAAATTAAGTCTACAATATCTTGAGTTGGTTTTATTTTATGCACGATTATCTTGTGTAGGACTTTACCACCTCCAGAAAAAATAGTAGAGGCATATTTAACCCGAATTTAAACCAGAAATTCTGGTTCAGACATTTTTTTCAGTGAATAATAAATCAAATTTTGTGTTTTTCCAATTGAAGCCTTAAACTTAAAGTTACATAAACATTTTTAAGAATGTTATAATATAAATAATAATAAATATAAATATATATATAAATATATATATATAATATAAATAATAAAAAATAAATATAAATGAAATAAATCCTACACAAAATATTTTGGACTTAAAAATCTAACTCAAAATAAAACCTACCCAACAAAATCCTCCACAATGCATTCATCGCACTCTCTAAATCTGAATCAGTTAAAAAATGGCTGACTTCTTACTTTAGCAATCAGTGAAAATGAACTGATATTCAGTTAAAAATGCACTGATTTTCGGTCAAACGAGTTACTGAAATTTTTAGTGAACGAAAAATCAACTGATTTTTCAGTCAGGAGCATAAGCTCAAAGTGGGGTTTGACTAAAATATTAATGAATTTTAATTGAAATTTTAGTTAAATTTTCACTAAATAAATGAGTGACTGACTTCTTGCTTCTGAATCAGTAACTTTTAAATGATGCAGATTTAAAGGGGGATCAGGCAAAGTTTTAAAACAACCCCTTATTTCTTTTTCAGTAAGGAAAAGAATAAAATATTGATCATTAATATATCGTTATTAACTAATAATATTAGTTAATAATCGAAACTATTAGCCCAAATCGAAAACTTTCTTGTAGGAAATTATTTTTTAAAATTAAACCCAACAAGTTAGAAAATAAGCGGCATCTTTATCATATCTGTCTATTAAGAGCATTGTGATGTTGATTTTGCAACAAATAATGAAAGCAATAATTTACTAGAAATAAATACATTGAATAGATATAACATTTTTTTATTTTTACATTTTCATCAGAGAAGATATTACTTTTTAAAACTTTTTTATTTATATATTTACAGTAGGTTTTATTTTGCGTTGGATTTTTTAATCTAAAGTATTTTGTGTGGGAATTATTTTGTGCACAATTTTTAAAATATTTTTAAAATATTTGTGTAGGATCTATTTAATACTTGTGTAAATATTTGTGAAGAATCTATTTTGTGTAGGTTTTATTTTTGGTTGGAAAATTAAGTCTACAATATCTTTAGTTGGTTTTATTTTGTGCACGATTATTTTTGTATGATTTTACCACCTGCAGAAAAAATAGTAAAGGCATATTCAACCCGAATTTAAACCAGAAATTCTGGTTAAAACAACCAAAATTCTGATTCAAAAATTTTTTTTAGTGAATAATAAATCAAACTTTGTGTTTCTCCAATTGAAGCCTTAAACTGAAAGTTACATCAACTGCTACAGTTGTGTTTTAATGATTGACAAGAATATTTTCAGTCAATTTCATAATGGAATTGGTTTCTCACTTATAATGTAACGGAAAATTGCACACCTATTGATCACAGATCTTGACCTCCTATTTTTTTCTCAACAAGAAAGTTCACAGTAAATCGTGTGATATTATTTTAATTTGCAGTGTTATTATTTTGATCTGAAGTGGATCATTTATTCTATTGTTACAGTCTTTTGTTTTATGATTTCTTGTTTTGCTGCCGATTAAAATGATACGTTGGGATTTTCTGCGTTTCTGATACTTTTTTTTTTTTCAAATTGATTTCAGTATACTTCTGTATATCTAAATTAACAAGTTATGTCAATCTTCGAGTATGAAGTCCGAAAAGTGCTATTGAAAGAAATTTCAATTTGAACAAATGCTCACTCACATTAAATATTCATTACATATTCATTTATAATGAATTTAAATTCAGTAATCATATCTCTAATTTAATGAATATGAAATGTGATCATTATCTTTCTTCACTCAACCTAACGAAATAAATATTAAAATTACGCAAAAGGTCCGACACGTATCAGGCTCTTTTCCTTTTTTTACTTTCACAAGGTCGAAATAATTTTCCTGCTCTCTACATTGGGATTCGATTCTGTCTCTTATTTTTAAAGTATTTTAACTTCCGTAAACCGGTTTTGTCTGCATGCTTCGTTCAACTACTAAGAGCCTGAAGAAAGCAGTAAAATCCAAGTACCGAAGCCATAAGGTTTTTCCGTCCAGCTAAGTCAGTCATCCAATCAGGAAGCTTAAGCCAAATTCAGCCATTCGACCGAACTTATAGTCTAACTCTTACGGACTTTGTTAAGTTACAATTATGTTAAGTTACCTTCATGGCTGCAGGATTTTTCTGGCTCATGCGCGGTTTTAGACGAAAATACATAATTTTATGAGCAAACCTTGCATCTTAGGTACTTTTTTGGTATTGCTACAGGTTGAAAACATTCTTTGTAGAAAGCATGCGGGGTGGTTGTTGAGTGGTGGGGATAGAAATGGGGATGTTGGGTACGGGTCCATCGACATACACTTGTTGATGCAGTTTAGTCATTCTTCGGAATGTATAGTGCATTCCTGCTACATTTCCTGACTCCAGCTGCTGGAAAGTAAGATAATTCCGTTGTTTTCTTTTTATTTTTAAAGACGAGTTAACAAGAAAATTGTGTTGTGGTACAAAGTACATTTTCTGAAACTCTAGGGAATATAATAATATAATTAATATATTTCTGGTATTTTATAATTCTGTTTTTTTTCATTTGAAACATAAAACGTTAAAAACGCTAGTCGATTTTTACATTCTCATCATCATATGAGAAGGTATTGGTTTTATTTAACTTATCGTCAGGGTAAATTTCTGCTAGTCACTTGGTGGACTGTTTTTTATGTGAAACGGGAGATCTGCCGTTTAGTGAAAAAATTGTGATGAGACACGTACATTTGGATTCTTTTTCAGATAACAAAGATATGTGTGAAGATACGCGGATTCATAGAATCCGTACTAATTGGTAACTTATGTTTCACGATGCTAGAAAATTCAAATGACCATTTAAGCTTTATATTTTATCTCCTGATATTGATATCTTGATATCAGTTAATAATTAATATTGATTACGAAATCAATACCTGATAACGAAAATCAGATATTTGATATCTTATTTTAATTCTTCTTTACGTTATTTTTTTTTATCCGCAAAGTGTTGTGGCCCTTACCGCTTTATTTAGTTGAAAAATTTATATAAGTAGTAAATAGCAGAAAGTAATGAATTAAATTATGTATGTTATTTCTTCTGTCACGATTAGTAATAGCGCCTGCGAGGAGATCAACGACCCATGAAGGCTTAATACATAAATTGAGAGATGAATTAAAAATTTTTAAGCAGCATAAGAGACCAACCAAAATACACTCTTTTTTTCATTTACTTGCTCACATTTCACAATTACAATTACTTGCTCACATTTCACAATTACAATTACTTGCTCACATTTCATAATTACAATTACTTGCTCACATTTCATAATTACAATTACTTGCTCACATTTCATAATTACAATTACTTGCTCACATTTCACAATTACAAGTTAGGCAAATTAAAAATAATTTTACAAGATTTCCTTAACTTATTTATTCTGCAACAAAAATTCACAATGTAAATTACCAAGATTAATAATTATTATGATGTTTACTCCAACTTTTTCCTTAATGTATCCTTGATCGATTAAAAACATTCCCGGACTTGTACCAGGAAAATTTCCTCAAAAGGAATCTTGCAGGATATTTTCTGCGTGCATTATTTTCAAAATAAATTTACCTTCGCCAATTGAAAGTCTGGAAAACATTTTTTTATTGTATTTAATAATAATTAAATTACAACTCAGTTGTAATTTGTAAATTAAACATTCAATGTTACTGTCCCTTTGATTAGGCATCCGGTTATCACAATGAACACACAATATTTATTTGACCAACAGATCCCATCACTCAGGAATAATTTCTAGCCTGGAACGAATCTGATCGACGTGCGTTTTCAATTATTCTCTCACGAATAACGACATCACCATAAAATAATTAAGTATGCATATTAATTAATTAATTCACAATTGTAGCCCAACGTGATCCAGATTCAATAATTTCATCAATAATTTATTTCTTATAGGAATAAATTAAGAAAATTTTTAACAGTATCTTAATCTCACATAATTATAATCTTACAAAATTTGAACTTCGTACCTTTTTTCGAGTATCAAGTATGATTGAATCAAGTATTAAAGATTATTTTTCCTCTCTGACCATAAATTTCAATTTTCAATAGCCATAATATATCCCACCATGATAACGACATTTACAATTTTTGTTTTGAATTTATTTATTTATTTTTATCAAGAAACTAGATTATATTCATTAATCTTAATACGTTCAGCTACTGGACAATTTGAATACCCTCAACATTGTGAAGACTAGATAAATGGGGCCTATTTTAATTTAATTCAATGTGGAGTGACTTACTAAGAATACATGTAACCTCTCTACTATTCCATTCTATTCTATTCTTCAATTGCTACGCAAGCGTAAGATACTATCCTTCATTGCATTATACTTCCGCATTAACCTTGCTGCATTTAAAAAATACAAATATAAAAAACTAAATATAAATTTATAAAAATACAAAAGTTTTACATCCTGATAGTTTACATGAAGTATAGTTTTTGAAGATAAAAGGTGAATCAGGAATTTTATGAATTTTCTAGCCAAATAATTAACTTTGGTACAGAAGCTATTTGCAGCAATAATCCTATATTATGATTTTTATCTAAAATAAAAAGAATACCAATGCCACTTATAAAGTGATAAATGAGATAATCAAATGTTGGTTTTTCTAATCTTATCAAACTTTCAAATGTAGTATTGAATCACTTCTTCAGTTCATCTGCACTCAAACTGGAAGATGAATCTTCCATTATTATTGGACCCTAAATCCAAAATAAACATTTTCTATTCTAAAATAAATATTAAATATGAAAAATAAGAAAAATTATTTTAATAATAATGTAATAATAATAAAAGTCATCCAGCAATATAATCAGTTTCAAACGTTTTATCGTTTATTTATTGATGACAAAACTGTTTTATGTCGTTATTATGCTTGAACAGAGCAGACTTGATGCAGTTAATCGACCAGTGACTTTCAGTATCAAAAATTATTTTAGTATTCGTTATTCGCATTTATTGTACGTTTCATGCGTGCGAATGAATAATTCTGTACGTATAGCCTTGCTATGACTTTAACACGTGCAATCATGATTATGACACGTGATTGATGCTCAGATTCATACACATAAACAACATATAATATCTATTTTATCTATGTGCGCATTGGAAATTGAAAACTTTATTAATAAAAAGTTGTATTCTAGTATTTCTTGGTAACGATACGTAATATTTGCTGATGATGATGCTGCGCAAATGGACCATGATTCATAAAAGATTAGCCTAATTAAAAATTATTTAATTTAAAACCTAAATAAAATTAAATTTAAAACCTAAATAAAAATATTAATTTATAAATTATATTTCTGATGATGGTTGTTGTTTGTTGCAATTATACGCATTGTTCAATTTGTGGACTGCAAACTGAAGTTGTAATACGATTATTCTATATGGAATTATATTCCATAATTATAGAATTATATATTGGAATTATATTCCATATAATTCCAATATATTCCAATATACATACATATTCAATATAATTCCAAGATCCAATATATTCCAATATAATATGGAATTATATTCCATATAGCAAAGGTTTTTAAACCATCACTAACTTGAATACTTTTTACCTAATAAGGTTTAAGGTTATTTTGAACTTTAAGGTTATTTTGAATTTTAAAGTTATTTTTAACTTTAATAAATGGATAAGTGATATATCAATTAATATCATGTAACCTAGCGTGCATCAGTTATGGTTTGGATAGACTTTGCTGTAAATATGTAAGTGCTTATTAATCTGAAATTATAAAGCGAACACTACTCTAATTGTATATTCACTATTCAATGACCCAGCAATTATTTCCTTCTGCAAATTATCCAACATAACATACATCTTGAAAATAAAATTTATAGTAAAGTGGATCAAAAGTCGACCAATAAATTTTAAGTATGACTTGACCTTATATTTTTCCCTGATATATCTGCATTCTGCATCGCATTTGAATGAAGTTTCTTTGCTTCTAAGTATTGAAATCAACTAATTTTTTGTTTTAAATAAATTAACTATTGCGTCAAATGATCAAATTGTGCAAATTATGATCAATAATGAAAAATTGTGTTATTAAAAGAAATTTCCATGCGGAGTACAAAGGTTTGCACATATTATCGAATTGTCCATCAGAGATAAGCTATCCTGACTCATTTGATTGAAAATATATACTTGTTTTCCTTCTTTCATTTTGCAGAAAATTGAAATTTATTCATCTTGTGAATTTATATTTTTGTATTAATTGAGTGTTATTAATCAGATTGAAGTTTTGATTTAAAAATTGAAATATTTTATCAAGGGGGTCGTCTCATATAAAGGCCGGTTTTTTTTCGGTTTTTTGGGGAATTTTTTTTTGACGAACCATAAAAACGTAGTATTTTGGAATGTTTACTACATATTTATTAATATTTGAACAGTCATTTGAAGTAAAAATATGGAGTGGAATCGACTTTATATCGTTTTTCTCAAAACTGCATTTTTCAAATTGGCTGTCATGATTTCTCAAAAACTACTTAACCGATTTCGCTCAAATTTTTATGGTATGTTCAGAACATTTGTAGTGCTAGCCTGAACCACAATCATTAAGATATCTGGCATAGGTTTTTTTTTATCCAGCTGAAAAGGTCGAAAAAAATGACGAAAATCGTGATTTTTTTCAAAACTGTCCCAAATATTTTATTTTTAATATTTTGGCTTAATTCTGCATCCGGCTATAGCCACAGGTCTGCAGATTAAAATGCCATTGTTTTTTTTTAAATTTCCGATAAGTAGAACAGCCGGAATCATGGCAGCCATGGACAAACATTTTTTTGGCATGAGTTACTTTCGACAGCTGTAAAGTCGATTGGAATTTATATTTTAAGTTGAAATAATTCTGAAAGCTTCTTGAAATGTTAATAAATATATAGTAAAAATCTTAAGATACTGTGTTTTTATTATTCGTCAAAAAAAATTCCAAAATGGCGATAAAAACCGGCCTTTACATGAGACGAACCCTTTAAGTACTCGTTTAAAATAGCGTGATATAATAAAAATTAAAAATAATTCAGAGTTTAGTCTGTTCGCCCACTGATAAATGCAATGCAAAATTATGCTTATATATGCATTAAAAGTTGTTACAGAAGCAGACTATTTGAAAAAATAAGTACTCTTGTAATATACTGTACACCCACAGAAAAGTTATTCTTAACGATACTTAACTGCTGTTGCAAATATTTTACAGAAACACAGAAACCTAACGATTATTGGCATTTTTTAAGTTAATACAATTGAAGCAAAATAAATTTGAAACTTTGCGTTAATTTGAAATTTGAAATTTGAAATTTTGTCTTAATTTGAATTTTAACCCATAAAACTTATGCACTGCATGCTCGTTTTCATATTTAAAAAGTAAGAAGTGGAGTTAATGAATTTTGGTTTAAGATTAACATCTATTAATTAATTGATGTTAAAATTTTTGTGTCCATTAACATCTATTTCTTTGTTTTCTTTACTAAGTAGCTTATTCTGATGCACGATTAGCAATCATCATTCTCTCAAGTGATTCACAAACTGAACACAGGAAGCGAATTTCTTGCTCGCATTAATCAGTTATTACGCGTTTTTTTTTCAAAAGAAAAGAATATTTGTGATTCAATCTTACTTTATGATAATATTGTCATTCATCACTCGACTAATGGCCAGAAAATATGCATTTGAATCTTTTAACCAAAGAGGCTTTTATTTTACTATCCCAGAGTTAGAGCACGAATACACTATGAATATTTCCATTTATTTTTCCCGATAGTATCCAGTAAAAATAACTTTAAATTAGGAAAATTGTTTTTCATTATCCACAAATTTTAAATATGAAAGCTACAAAGGCAACGAACACATTGTTTCAACTGACTTGATGTTCAAAAAGACACCGAGAATTCGTCTAAGAGATAAGACATATTTATCTTTTAGAAGCGTGGAGATCTCGAGGGGCAAGAGGGGTAATTGAAGAAAGAAGACGCCTCAGTTCAGAGTGCACATGCTGAGAACACGACAAGCCACTCGTTCAGAGTTCTCGCTGTCACCATGAGACCCTGGACGAACAAGACAATCTTTTTTGGAATTATCGGACTTATTTTTATTTTCATTGGAGGCTTATTTTGTATCTATTGGCCTTTAATCTTAGACGGTATCTTACACAAGGTAAGTGAAAATCATATTGTCACTTGCAACAATCTATCCATTTCTTTGTTTAAATCATTTTTTGATTTTTCTATTTAAGCAAAAGGATAAAAATTGAAATGATAAGAAATTCTAAAAATTTCAAATATCACTTTTATGCACTTACAAACTATATTTATATTTGGAATGACCCACAAAGCTGGGTTTTCTCTTACTTGCAATTTTGTTGTGTCATTTACTTTCCTTGTATTTCGAGTACATACTTGAAGATTTAAAAACGATGCTGATAAATTTATGCAACATAAACTATTATGCAACATAAAATAATAATTCAGGCTTTAATTAATACTAAGATATAGATAATTAATACTAAGATATAGATAATTAATAAATTAAAAAAATAAAGATAATTAATACTAAGAAGAATATTATTTTTAGGAATTGGTTTTATCGCCTTATTCGAAAAGTTATGACATTTGGAAAAACTCTAGCAATTTTCCAGTACATTTGAACTTTTACTTTTTTAACTGGACCAATCCAGAAGAGATTACAGTGCCAGGGAAAAAACCGAATCTTGTACAGCTAGGACCTTACAGTTTCGTGTAAGTAAAATATACTGACATTTTTGAGGATATTAAAATTTATAAAGACCGAATCCATTTCAAATCATGCAGATTTTACACTTGAAGTCGCAAAATCTCTCGGGGACAAAATATGTTCTTTTTTAGAAGAAATTAGGCGATATGTATTTTTGTGATTTGTGAAAAAAAATTTCTGCGAAGTTATGGGTATTTGAATTTTTGCTTTGTTTAAAAAAAACAAATTTTTTCTTTAAACTTTTATAACTTTTGACCTAATTGAGATATTTAAGATTTCTTCCCAGATTCTGGGAGCATTTATCGTCTTCTTTCGAAATCCTCCAGAAAATTTAGAAAATGTTCAAAATTAACAAAATAGCCGCAGTTTTTCTGAAAATATTTATAGTCGATTTTCTCAAAAAACGAACACTTATATTTTTTGCCAATTTTTTTTTGAATTTGTACTATCATAGGCAAGACATCTTGTGAGTTTTATGCGGATTAACAAACTTTTGTGGACAGGAGAATTTATTTCATGAAATCGAATTTTTGCATTTTTCTCGAAAACAACTACAGATATACGAAAAAATGTTGAGAAAATAATTTGCACAATTATAAAAGTTCTACAAAAAAGTTCTGTTACTCATTTATGCTATCTTGCACAATTTCCGTGAAAAACAAAAAAATTAAATCTTCATGCACAAAAAAATTTTCTTGACTTGTGGTTTATGGAAATACACATAAATAAAAAAAAATAAATAAATACCAATAAATACCCATACCCATATTTTTTTAAATAGTTTTAAAAACTGTACGTTTATATAAAGAAGACTTCCTCTGAGTTTTACGTGGGCTAACCAATTTTGTGGCCGGAAAACTATTTTTTATAAAATCGAATTTTCAAATTTTTTACTGAAACGATTTAAGGTCCAAAAATAACGTCAAGATTAAAAGTTGTCTGCCTAAAAAGTTTTTATATAATAATAAATTTATTGAGAGACTATACAGTCAATGGACTATACAGTGGACTGTATAGTCTCTCAATAAATTTATTATTATTATTAAAAAGATTTTATATTTAATATATTTAAATATATTTCACATTCACCCTGATATTTTTCAATAATATACAAAAACTTCGTTTGAATTTTAATTTTAAAAAAAGTAAATAATACCTGGGCCCACGTTTCCAGATTTTTATTATCTATTTCTTCAGATTCTTCATTAGAGTCCTCGAGATCCGAAGAGGAATCTCTGGATTCTGTAGATAATTTAGGACATTTAGGTACTCAGTCGTGTTTTTAGCAGTTTTGACCATGTAAGAAATTTTCATATCACCTTCATCAATCTCCATCTTCCATATGTGACTCTTTAGGCAAACAATTTTTTGTCTTGACATTATCTTTGTAACTTAAATTGTTTCAGCAAAAAATTTGAAAATTCGATTTTATGAAAAATAATTTTCTATAATATTTTTTAGCTCGCATAAAACTCACAGAAAGTCTTTTTTATATAAACGTACATATTTTAAAAATATTTTTAAAAATAACAAGGTGGGATATTTCCATAAACCAGGAGTCAAGAAAATTTATTTGTGCATGAAAATTGATTTTTTTTCTTGGAAATGGTGCAAGATATAAATGAGTAAAAGAACTTTTTGTAGAACTTTTTTAATTGTGGAAACTATTTTCTTAACATTTTCTCGTATTTGTAATTGTTTTCGAGAAAAATACGAAAATTCGATTGCATGAAAAAAATTCTCCTGGCCACAAAAGTTATTTACCCCACATAAAACTCACAAGATTTTTTCCCTATGTTGATGGTGATGATGACAAATTCAACGAAAAATTGGCAAAAAATATAAGTGTAGGTTTTTTGAGAAAATCGACTATAAATATTTTCAGAAAAACCACCGCCATTTTTTTAATTTTGAACATTTTCTAAATTTTCTGGCGGATTTCGAAAGAAGACGATAAACACTACCAGAATCTGGGAAGAAATCTTAAATGTATCAATTAGGTCAAAAGTTATAGACATTTAAATAAAAAATTTTGGTTTTTTTGAAAAACAAAGCAAAAAATTCAAATACCCATAACTTCGTAGAATTTTTTTTCACAAATCACAAAAATACGTATGGCCCAATTTCCTCTAAAAAATAACATATTTTGTCCCCGAGAGATTCTGCGACTTCAAGTGAATAACCTGTCTGATTTGAAATGGATTCGGTCTAAATAAATTTAACTTTCAATATTTTAACTTTTGTAGAAATTTATTTTTTTGTTTCAACAGTCAAGTCTATATTATAACATATACTGCTTTTTAAATATTTTTTCTAAATTTTTGAAATTTTTCAATTTTTTTATCAAGTTCAACCTTTAACATAATATAGGCAAAAAATTACACAGTTCTTTTCACATATTAATCAAATTCTATGGAAATTTAACTTTAAAATGAGACTAAAAGCATTTAAAAAGGTTATTTATTATTTTAAAAGTTATAAAAATTCTTGATCAAAGCAAAAAACGCATTCTTATAAAGCTTTCTTACAGAATTGACAAAATAGTTTCAGTTTGGGCTTAGCTAATGCAGAATTTTGAAGGATTTTGGGATATTTGAGACAAAAAATATATCTTTATAAGAGAACTTATGCATCTTTTCTGTGACGAAAGACAAAAATCGTATAAAGTAATATACTAAAATTCATTTATCTAAACTTAATTTAAGTGGTTTTTAGTATATTAGTTTATACCAGTTTTGTCTTTCGTCACAGAAAAGTTTCTCACATAAGTTCTCCTATAAAGATAAATTTTTTGTCTCAAATGTCCCGAAATCCTCCAAAATTCCCTATTAAATAAGCCCAAACTGAAAGTATTTTGTCAATTCTGCAAGAAGAAAGCTTTATACGAATAGTGCATTTTTTGCTTTGATCTAGAATTTTTATAACTTTCAGAATAATTAATAACATTTTTATATGCTTTCAGTCTCATTTTAAAGTTAAATTAAAAACAGTATAATAGATATAGTATAATAGTACAATAGAAATAGTATAATATAAATAGTTAAATAGAATTTGATTAATATATGAAAAGAACTGTCTACTTTGTTGCCTATATTATGCTAAAGGCTAAACATGACCAAAAAAAATTGAAAAATTGAAAAAATGTAGAAAAAAGTATTAAAAATCAGTATATATTATAATATAGACTTGAATGTCGAAACAAAAAATAAATTTCTACAACCGTATTGACCCCAATTTTGGGTCCTCTTCAAGGAACATCCATACAAAAACAAATAGACATAAACATCTCTTCAAACATACAGAAGATATATAACTCTTTATTTACCAACGTTGCAAATTTGCAACATTCACTTTTTTCGATTTTCTAGAATTTTCATGTAATAAACTTAAAATTATGCAAAATAAATCTGTGGATTGTATCAAAGTGGATTATTCCACATCTCGTAAGCTGGTTAAAAGTTATCGTATACTCAATAGAAGCCGAGAAAACTAAAAAAATTAAAAAATAGTTTTATTGCAGAAAACAGTCAAAGAATGATCATATATTATTCCTGAATTTTTTCGAAATTGTTAGACAACGGGAAACGGGTCTGGTAGCTAAAGGGATAAAAGAATTGACAATTTTTTATCTAAAATAAATTTCTATTATTAATTCTATTATTAATTCTCTAATAATTTCTATTATTTATTAAATAATATTAAAAATTAGTCTATATTACATTTTAATAAATTTTATAAGAATAAATAAGAATATTAATTTTTATATTTTATAAAATTAATTTTTCTGAGTGCTCGCTTTATTTGAAATTTTACAACTTTTTTGTTCCAAGTTAAGTCTTTGGCATAATCGAGAGAAAAAATTAGAGTCTTACTTATTTACACTGATGATATTTTATGGAGATTTATCTTTAAAATCAGCCCAAGGATATTAAAAAATGTTAATTATTTCGTAAGTTATTGAAAGTTTGCGAGGAAATCAAAGTATACTATTTTTGCAATATTTTCTTACAGAATTGACAAAATCACTTCACCTTGGGCTTATTTAACGCAGAATTTCGATAGCTTTCGTATTATTTTGAGGAAAATATTTTATCTCGTAGATTATAAAAAATGAGAACTTATACATCTTAGAGAAACAAGTGATTTAATATTTGTGACTGGTACTTTACTTAAAGTTCAAACTGAACGTTTTTCTTCTCATCTCAAATTTATCTTGAAATATTCCAATTAGAAATAAAAAGAAGGAACCTTTTATCATTATATTAATTTTTTTACCAATAAACCAATATTTTAAAACAAATTTGAGTTTAAAGTGAAATCAAATAAAAATTTCGTTTATTTGAACGCTCAGAACTTGAAGCATATATTTATATTAATGCATTATAGATTATATTGGAATAAATTTTATGGAATAAAGGAATAATTTCTTGATTTTTTAAAATTAATTTTACACTAAATCGTCGGACATTATTTTAATTTTCAGCGATACTATTTTGAGCTGAAGTGGATCATTTATTCTATAGTCACAGTCTTTTGTTTTTCTATTTCTTATTTTGCTACCGATTAAAATGATACCCTGGAATTTTCTGTGTTGTTGAGTCGCTTAATTAAAGTTTTTACAACCTTTTTACCAAGTTCAATCTTTGGCAGAATCTAGAGAAAAAATTGGGCATCTATTTTAAGAAAAAAATGTTTTTCGTCAATTACCACAATTACACTCAAAGAAAAGTTTGTTTGATTCAACCAAAATTTGTTTGATTCAACCAAAATTTGGTTAAATCAACCAAATAAATACATTGCTATATGATCAAACAAAGTTTTGGTTGAATGAAACAAAGTTTTAGTTGAATAAATCAAACATTTGGTTTATTCAACCCAATTTTTTGGTCGATCAAAAAATTTATTATAGTAAACCAAACGTTGATTCAAATCAAATAAATATTTATTTTAATTAACCAAAATTTATTTAAAATAACCAAATATTTGTGTCTATTAAAAGAAACTGTCGATTTGATTCAAATAAAATTTTTTTCTGAGAGCAGGAGAACTTATGCATCTCACGAAAAAATCAGGTGGTCTCACATTTTCCGGCTGTTTTCAAATATTATTGACCTAGTTATTGAGAAAATGAAAAAATTCATGACAATTATATGCTAATAAAGAACTGAATAACAGTAAGCAATAAATGAATATATAGTTAACCTTTTGATATTGACATTTTAATGAAGAATAAAATGACTTTTATTAGACCACGTTGCGTAGGCCTCTATCAAAGCTTCAATCAATAATTGCTTAATTATAATTACGTTCTTGATTATTGGATTACTTTAAATTAGAAGATTCCAAACTGATTTGCAGTTTTGAACAATAACAGCATTATCATTTTATTGATAAGCACTGTTATTAATTTTTCTCTATCCAGCACAAAGTTCACAATAATTTGACACATTTCAAATTTTAATAAAAATAGCTCAGTCAATTTTTAAACAAAGGATTTTGATGAAATTTTTTTGCAAGTTAATTATTATTTTCCCTGTTTATTTTATTTTATTTATTTTAAGATCAAAACTTAACGTCGAAGAACAAATTTCAAAATGTCATGCAACCAAATCTGGATTTGGATTTCAAATCAATCAATTTTATTGCATTAAATTTTTGTTTATTTTCTTTTTCTTTTAGTGAGAAATAGAGATTATATATTTTTAGAGATACAATTATATATTCACGTAAAATAGAATGGAAACATACTAATCTCTTATTGTTTTATCTTCTACACTTTTATATATCCCCTTGCTGGCAATATAAATCTAAGGTCAAGCATTTAAGCATAGAAAATGATATGATAAGAATTATTACCCTTTTTACAAAGAATTAGTAAATATGCTGCATAATTATTAATATTTGAAGTTGAATTTAGTAAAACAAAGTAAAAATATCTCTTGGGACTACAATTGGCGTGTTCTGAGGGTACATGAATCTTCTGAACGATTAGTCACCAATTTTCATGTCAATCTTAATCCCCAATGCATATATTCAGGTTGCAAAGTCAAATCATCGGTCATAAGTTTTGTTTTATAAATTCAATTTTTCCTTCAAAGATCGATCTATTTTCTCTCTACCAAAGTCGGTAAATTATAATGAAATGAAATTAATGTTTTACAGCTAAATGTTATAAAAAAGTACAAAATAATGAAACATGCTACAAATAATTAATTTGTAACAGAATATATAATTTGTAACACAATATATAATTCCATTCCGATGGAATGGAATTAAATTAATGTTTTTCAGCTAAATATTATTAAAAAAGTACAAAATAATGAAACATGCTACAAATAACTAATTTGTAACACAATATATTTTTAGTGAGATCAGAGAAAAGGTAAATGTTACCTTTCACCCAGAAAATGGAACAGTTAGTTATTTTCAACGGAAGTTTTGGCGTTTTGACAAAGAGAAAAGCAATGGGTCATTGGAAGATACAATCACGCAGCTTAATGTCGTAGTAATTGTAAGTTGCTATTAAAATTCACAACTGAGTCACTACCAAAGATACAGTGCGTCCGAACTGACTTTCATACATTTTGCATTATTGTAAACTGTAAACTTGAATTTTTTCTAGACGGCTGCTCGAAAAGTTGTGACTCTCCCTGTGGTGTTTCAAACTACTTTCGCGCATATGATAGAAAGCTTTAAACTCAAGATATATGTTAGGAAGACGATAAAGCAGTTACTTTTTGAAGGCTACCAAGATGACCTTATCACAATTAAAAATGTAGTTAAACTTGAAGATGATGATTCTCCACCCTTCGATCGTTTTGGATGGTTTTATATGGTAAAACTTTACACTGATTATTTAGCAAATAATCTCTGATGCGAAATAAGACCGATTAAATAAGTAAATAATAAAATTAGGTGGTTAAAGAAATTAGCTTTTGGATTGATCATTGAGAGTGAATAAGATATTCAGATATTGTGTATTAACAAGCAATAATTAACAATTGTCGAGGTACTATTAAAAGATAATTTTAATTGGGAAACCTTTAGTCATACTAGGTAGAGCCTTCGTCAGTTCCTCTATTAGGTTTGCAACCAGACTAGCCTACTCTAAATTGGCAGTGAATGAAATGGGTCATTCAACTACTCAGTGTGTAGTCTGCAGTGAATAAAGAATATGAAAATCGACACAAACTGAAATAATATAATACGAAAGATAATAATATCAATCGTAATATTTACACAAAAAAATGTCTGGTAAAAAATCTAAACAGACATTTTTTTGAGTGTTGTAACAACTTTTTAAAACTCTTTTTCTTTTATATATGTGTATAATTTTTTAATTTTTGTTGTTGCAAAATGAACCAGAAACTTAAAAAAAATCTTTTTTTCCACTGACAGAGAAACGGATCGACGGAATTTGATGGTCATGTGAATATGGAAACGGGAGAAAATGACATTTCAAAGATAGGAGTTGCAAATTTATGGAATTACAAAGATACTATGAAGTATTACAAAAGTCCTTGCAACACTGTCGAAGGAAGTGCTGGAGAATTTTGGCCTCCTCTAAGAAATTTTGGAAATTTTTCATCACCCTATCGTAAAGATGACATAAGTTTATTTAGTGCAGATTTATGTAGGTGAGTTATTTTAAAGGCCATAACTGGGTAAGAAGGTCGGTCTGTCCTGGCAGATATTTGGTTCATATTTGGGTGGTAAGTTTCTACCATTATAAGACTTATTTACCTCAAGTGTCAACTTCAAAAAAAAAATTTACAAAAGTTATAAAAATTTTGAAAAATCATAATATTAAATTTTCTCGAAAATGGCTGAATCAATTTCGATGGTTCAAAAT
>JBAGKK010258809.1:0-20936 GCA_037177015.1 Euceroptres primus | reverse complement strand
TGCATATTTTTTCAATAATAAGAAATCTTTTGAAAATATTGATTAAACTCCTATTCCTAATTATTCAATTTGCAATAAACTGATACGAACTTTTGAGTAATAATATTCCTCAAACATTAAACTTATAATTATATAGATTGAATAGTAAAAGTATATTGCCCTTGAAAATAATCAATAACAATTTATCATTTTTTTGTAATGATAAATTATTTTACTAAGAATTTTTACAATTCAGAGATTAAGAAGTCTTTATAGAGGAGATAAAAAAATTATTTTTAAAATTTAGAGATTAAAGAGTATCTAAGGAGGAGTTAAAAGTATACAAAATGTTTTACAGAGCGTTAAAAGAGAACTTAAAAATTCTACAAAGATTATAGAGGTTTAAAGGAGACGTTATTAAAACTCAAGAACATAGAAGCAAGATCTTCAATGTAGGGGCTGAAACCTATGTAGAAGCAAAATAGAATGAAAATATCTTCAGGAGCCTCTAAGTAGGAGCTAGTAGAATGAGCAGCCGCAAAGTAGGGGCAATACTTCCACTTGGAGCGTCAAAGTAGGGCCTATATTTCGACTCGGGTAGATTCTGACAGATTCTGGTTGACAAATCGCGTTTGAAATATATATATACACCACCAAAAACGAGAAATGCGAAAAAACTCTGCCTAGTACATTAGTGTAGAAGATATTAAAATTTTTTTAATTCAAGTTAAACGTTGTGAAATCAAAAACTGGAGCCCATTTTCCTATTCAAAAATTTTTTTAAATGGATAAAATAGTTAATATAATACGTAATTAATAAACAATTAATAAATATTAAATTAATTATTAATTAATAAATAATTAATAACTGTTACATTAATTATTAGTTAATAAATAATAAATTATTTGTTACTGTTTTTAAAATAATTTATTATTAATTACTAAATTATTAACATTATTTATATATTTTACATATTTGTTATAAATCCGCGAAGTTACGCTTTTATAATTTATTTACCAAGAACCAAACATCGCAAGGCATCATCAAGCATACTGTTGGTTTCCTTATGAAATAGGGCGGGCCAAAACTATTGAATTCTGAAATTGTTGCCTTTCCTAATCAGAATGAATTGTGATGATATATTTTTTATGTAGAGATTGTGGCGATAATTAAAAATTAAAAATACAAATTGAACAAAAATCACTTTTGACCAAGTTATAATTTTGTAAAAATTCACAAGAAAATAATTTTTTTTTAAATTACTGAATAAAACTTTTATTTCAAATAACTTTTTCATCTTTTTAATAAATTTTGATTATCTTGAAGTGAATAATCGACATATTATGTATTTTCATTGTAATTGAAAAGAATTTTTCTCTGCTTTTGGGTGCAGTTCCGAATAGCTGAATTCTCCGATTTTATTTAAACTCCGCATACTTATGTACTTTGAGGCGCTGATTACGAAAATGATAGTGAAAATTTGCAACAAGGCGATTTTCATGGTGAAACCATAAAAAACCATAAAAATAATGGCTTTTTGCGTTTATATTAGCCAATATGCAAAATTTCACAAAATATTCCAAATAAAAGTTGTAGATCTCATCGACATACAAATTTTTTGTAGCATGCATTTTTTTCACGAGCGACAGTTTCCGAGAAAATTAGTGATACATCTAACCGTCAGCTCTTTCTTTACTGTTCCTTACCGTGGCGACAGGCCCTAAGTCGCGACGAGAGACCGTAAGTAACGGCAGTAACCAACGTCATCAACGTCTCGTTGGAGCGGACGGCACCCCTGTCACTTGTCACAAAAATAATGTTAATCAAACCCATACCCCTTTCCAACGTCTCATAAGGGGAAGGAAGGCACCCCTGTGACAGATTACAGAAATAATGTTAGTCAAACCCCTACCCTTTTCAACGTCTCGTGGGCGGCGGGCGGGAAGGCACCCCTATGACTGGTTACAAAAATAATGTTGGTCAAACCCCTACCACTTTGCAACGTCTCGTGGGGACAAGAAGGCACCCCTGTGACTGGTTTCAGAAATAATGTTGGTCAAACCCCTTCGCCTTTCCAACGTCTCGTTGGCGCGGACGGCACCCCTGTCACTTGGCACAGAAATAATGTTAACCAAATCCATAACCCTTTCCAACGTCTCATGAAGGGCGGGAAAGGTAACCCTTTGACTGGTTACAGAAATAATATTGGTCAAACCCCTACCCCTACCACTGCCCCTTTCCAAACTCTCGTCAGGCGCGGGAAGGCACCCCTGTGACTGATTACAGAAATAATGTTGGTCAAACCCCTACCCCTTTGCAACGTCTCGTCGGAGGCCGGAAGGCACCCCTGTGACTGGTTAAAGAAATAATGTTGGTCAAACCCTTAACCCGTTGCAACGTCTCGTGGGGGCGGGAAGGCTCCTCTGTGATTGATCACATATATAATGTTGGTCAAACACCTACCTGTATACTCGATCTTGTTTTTGCATCGTATCTCCATTGGTTTCGGGTTGGTTCCTGATCATGCTCTTTACCGCAAGAAGGTTGGAGTATTTTGAAGAGCATATGTTCTTGTTTTTTTATATTATGTAATTTTTTTTATTAATCTGTTTTTTCATTTTTAGGATTTTATTATCATATAATATATTTGAACTTATTTTAATTAAAAATGCTGATTATATTCTGTGGCCAGTGTAACATACTTTAATATTTGCGATTAGTTTCTTAAACGGGTCAGCAGCTCTTGCATGCTCGAAGATGATAAGCTTGGTTCATCGGTCATGAGAGTCCAGCAGTAGTCTGCTAAGGCGTTCACACTCCACTTACCTTGAGAGTCAGTGAAAGCTGTTATAAACAATACGGGGAAGATTTCCTCATGTCATCGCTGCAATCGAAAAGAGGTACCAAGGAGTGAGAAAGCTTTAGCAGACTACTGTTCGATTCTCATGACTGATAAACGAATGCTCATTATCTCTGCGCATGCAAGGGGAAAAGTTTCTAGTCAGAAGTACCTGATAATTATTTTTCGACAGGAGCTAACAACCAATAATAAATGGATATTTTAAACTTTGTAAGTACTTTAAACACTATGAATATTGAAAGTATTGCAAATATTGTAGACTTTAATGCAATAAGGTACAAGGCACAGTACAATGATTTGCCTCAAGTACGTGTAAGCCGTCAAACTGGCAACTCTATAGAAAACTTCTTTGCTGGAGAAAGTTACAGCTGGAACTATCAACTTTCTTGAAATTATTCCTTTATTAAAAAAGAGAATAACACTCATTTGACTAAAAAATAAAGGATATTCAGTTAAATATAAACAGAGGACAAATTTGGATTCAGTACAGAAAACTACTCTGGAAATGATACATCTCTGGGCACATGTTCACAGTGTCTTTGGGACCACAATAATACCAGGAATTATGTATTTTAAGGGCAAGCAACTTGAAAATCGAAATGAAATAGTAAGAGCGTTTGCAGTCCTATTCAACAGTGTGTATAAGCAACCATTCAGGAATGTTTATCAAAGATTATTTAAGAAGAGTGATATGAATCTTAGGGGAGATGGATTCACAATATCACAGTCTGTTATACAGAAAGCGACAAAATCTCGTTATATTTCAAACAAACAAACTGGCGCTTTCCAGGTCAGGAATATCAAACCTGGCAGCCATCTCGTCGATTGTAATGAAACTTAGTGAAGTTATAGTGGTTTATGGGTAATATTTTATGGCCAAAGAATTTTCGAAAATATTGAAAATTCTGGGAGTTACACCATTGTGAAATTTGTGGTCGACTTTTTAAAAATTGTAATATTTCCGATACTTTTTTTTGGACTTTAATGAAACATATAGGCATTTTGTAAAACAAGCTGCTGCTTTATATAAAAAAATAGAAAGAACAAATTTTTTAAAATTTTCACAAAAAAAACTGAAAAAATATAATAATTCAATTTTTAACGGATACGCTTTATTTTTTTCAGTTTCTTTTAGAATCATATTCCTTGTTCTTTTATCTTTCATTTAAAAAAAAGGTTGATGGACTTTCTTCTGGCTTGCAAGTTATGCATATTTAAGAAACAGTAGAATCTATTAGTTGTGTGGGTGCTACGCTAGTGTGGTCCTCATGTAGGTGTAAAATTTAAAAGTGAAACTCCGCTCCGGCCTTGTTCATTTTCTCGTGAGGTTGCCGAAATGAATAAGATAAAAAATGTCTCAACCCAATTATACAATATTTAGTGGTTCTCCAAAGCCGTTTAACATGGAACAAATTGAACATTTTTGGAGATTGTTTCTTATTTTAAACTTATCTACTCAGGGGCAGGGCATGGGTCTCTGTGCAGCTGTTTAACTTTAAGGGGAACGTAATAAGACATTAACAAGTTAAACAATAAAATTTGAACACTTTGAACACAAATGTAAAAACCCACAAAACGGAGTAACGATAGACGTTTATCCGATTTTCCAGCAAGGTCGAACATTCGCAAACACTGGACAGATAACAATATGAGACGTATATATATATGCGATGCATAGTGCACGTACGGATTATCCGTGCGCTGTGAAAGCATGAGTGCGGATTATTTCGCACGCTTGCTTTCACCTGTGCTCGGATATGCGATGCATATCGCTCGCACGTGTCATAAGAGGTTTCGTGCGAGTCGGTGAAATGCGATAATTCGAAAAGATTCTTGAAATAATATTTTCTCATTCTATGAGAAAAAAAGAGGCATTAAAAAATTAGATAAATAACAAAATGTGAATTTTTCAGGGAAGCGAAAAAGTATTCTGCGAAATGGAAATCACTATGTAAAGATAAAACAAAAGTCCACTCTGGAGCTGGTATTGCTGAATTGAGACCAAACAAGTTTGATCAGAAAAAAGTAACCCGTTTCGCGGAAATATATGTGGAAGTTGACAATATCAACGTGACACTAGCCTAAAATTCTAATAGGCACGGCTACGTATTTCGATAAAAACTAGAATTTTAATTTAAAAAAAAATCAAAACTTGATCCAGACATTGAGTTGCTGAACACTGATAAGTAAAGTTTTCTGTCAAAAAGTTAGCCAATTCCGAGTAAATCGACCGAGAATTTTGAGGTTACAATTTCTTGGGTTTTCAGAAATTGGTTGGATAGCGATTAAAAATAGAGTTTTCAATTTTTTACGAATATAAAAACTTACTCCCGAGATATGGCTTCGTCCATAAATGACGTCACACACTTTGATCAAGGGTAGGGGTTAGGTCAAACAAGAAATGTGACACGGAAGAGGGTAAAGGTCCAAGAGTCCGTAACGTCACTGTAAAATTTTACATTAAAATTCTTTTTTAAGTGATGCGAATGTAATAACATATTAATTCAGAATTCAGACATTTGAAATTACCCGCGTGAAATTTTATAACTAATGTGCAACGATTAGCGCGTCAACAGATTCAGAATTCTTTTCATTACAGTATATTGTGTATGGAGGAGCCACGCGCCGAGAAACGCCCTTGCTCTGTGACACACACGATATTTTATGAAAATGGAGCACGTTTCACGAGTTGAAAAATGAAAACCAAATTTGAAACACTAATAGAGGAGACCCCCAGAGGGACTGCAGGAGACATGTAAGGGAATACAAGACAGAGCTGCCAGATTGAGGAACCTAGGAGTTTACGAAGAAGATTTCTCATGTATTTGGAGGTTATACATAGCTTCAAAATATATGGGAAAATCAGGAAAATTTTCTGCGCAAACACCGAGGTTCCTTGATCTGGCAGTTCTAATCCGAGACAAGGCTGATTTAAACGCTAGTTATAAAACGAATTTCAAATAAAGACGAGGATCGAGGTGAAGGGGTCGGGTCCAGAGGGCGAAGTCCTGGTGGAGGGTTGAGGGGAACTCCCCGCCAGGGGGTTCGAGGTGCTCTGCCCACCAAAAATAAAAATAAAAATAAAAAATAAAATTAAATTAAAATATAATGAAAATAATTTTTCAATTTAAAAAAAATAATTTTTTGATTTTCAAAGAATAATATCCAATATTTCACAAACGTAAGCAATTCCTCGCTGTTTTCCTTTTCCAACTCCATGAGAAAAACTTTATTCGATAAAGCGCAACACCTTTTCCAATGCACAATTTCACGAGCTGTCACTATTCGACTTTTGGATGAAGAAGGCTGATGCTCGTTCCAAATACATTAGCCCAACATTCTACGCATGTGCCGCGAGAAAGCAACCATCCACTAAGTCTACTGCGCATGCGTATCCCAAAGAATGTTTTTTTGACGGTCACGACCGATAAAATATCCCTTCCCCAAAATCGCCCATTTGTACCTGTTGATGCGCTCCGGACGGGAAAAATCGAGTAAAACGTGCTCCTGTTACATAAAATTATTTTTTCTATTAAATCAAAATTAAATTTTTAAATAACTTAAATATTTTTTGAAGAAACAATAAAAAATAGGGAGATCCTCAAATTGTGTCGTCCAGTGTGACTTGGTATGACAGAAGGGAGGGGTGGGATGAAAATGGCCTAAAAAGTGAGAGGTAATTTGTGGACGAAGCCTATATAGACGCTGAATGAGAGTAAAAAATGTTTGACTTGAAAAATGATTCTGTTCCGAAAAAATTAAGATTTAGTGTGACGGTATCACATCGTGACAAAAAATTTCTCGCTGAAAGTCTTATCAAAAAAAGAAAATTATATATTTTTTATCAATAAACTCTAAGAATTTCAATATATCAATTTCTGTAATTAATATCAAATTTCTTTTAAAAAATGGCATATTCGGGAAATTCAATTTTTCAATTTTTGCAACTAAACAAAAAATTTTTAAAATAATTTCTGTCTGTAAAACCTTTTTTAGGATGCATTTATGCTTGCCATATAATTGCAGAATTTTTTAAATTGAAATTGTAAAAGTAATTTTTGAAAAATAACTTTTTTAGTTATGTGCTATATTTTGTACAGTGAACAATAAAAGGTTAAAAACTGATATTTCGTAGAAATCCTTTTAGCACAACATGTATTTGATTTTTATAGAATTTTTTATGCAACAAATCAATTTCTGACAAAAATGTTGGTTGCCTAGTCCTGCACTGCCACCCTTCAAATATTATTATTTTCAACAAGTTTTATAACTTCCATTTCGCTATTACGCGTGCGCTTTAATGTCGTGCAAGCGATATGCGTACCAGTAGATGAGGACGCATCTGCATGGTCAGGTGAAGTCTCGCGTGCGTCCGCACAATTGTTATCTTGGTGAAAAAGCACTTTAACATGTCAAAACCTGTGCTGCGTCGAAATGCAGATATCACGTCTGCCTCTCAGAGAAAAAGTTGTCTTGAAATAAAAGCATATCGTCCTCTTGCGAGTTTTGTTTTAAATCACTTTGGAATTGTGCAAAAACATTATCTATTTGCTTCAAGATTAGGTGAAGTTTTTCGCAAGAGGACTGTGTTTGCTCCAAAAATATTTCTTTTGAGATAAATGAAAATCCTCCTAACATTGATCCCATATGGCATCAAGTGATCTATGCTCAATGCATTATCAAATTTTTGAAATTCGTTTAGATCCGAAAATGGTAGATCTAAATCGTCATCTTCATTGAACGCTTCAGTTTGTGCGTCATCTGCATTGAAATTTGAACCGCACTCTAATGCAACACATATGCGCGTAATTTGCATTCGAAGTGTTCTTTAAACAATGCTCAAAACGTATAGCCCTTTCAAAACTCTTTAAAATAATAGAAGTGGATTATCTGAAAACAAAGTATTCTGTAATCAATTTCGTAATTATAGCATACATTATATTACGTTATCTAGTACATAGTATAAGTTATCAAGAATAGATGTAAATCAATTGTTATCATTTGTACCTATCTCAGCTTGCGAAACCACTGGATGGAAAATATTGGTTTCATTTTCAAGTTCAGATGTTTTATTTTCTGAAGATTTTCCTGAAAATTAAAAATTTAAGTTGAAAAACTATTTTAAATTTACTTGCATGGATTAATTACTCCAAGAACTTTACTTTATTATAATTTAATCAAATAGGAATCAATTCAACGTACCTTTTCCTTTGTCCTTCTTCGTAGGTGGACTCGGTGTCTTGGAAGACTTCGAGCGAAGAATTTTCTCTGGAGAATTGGATGAAAAATCTTAGAAATTTGTACCTAAATGATAAAGTAGAGAAAAATACCTTTTAGAAAATCAATTCTTAATTTAAAAACAATTTTCACTTGCAAAGATACTACATTAACATTTAACAAAATCTTTTACAAAATAATAGCATAATAATCACTTGCCTTTCCTTTTTGTATTTCTGCTAGGGTTTCGGAATCACACGATTTCTTCGAGGTGAATAAACTGCTGAACAAAGAATTGGTACTCTTTCTTTGAAGTCCGTCCGGGTGAAGCGAGACATCATTAATTGATTTGTCAGAAAGTTCATTAGATCCTGTAGACGAGCTTTCTGATGCTGAACATAATTTCAAAATTGCAACAACAATTTTCAATTTAACTCGTTTTAAAATTAAATAAAAATACTTGCCTCTTGAGTTTCTGCATTTCAAACCCTTTTTGTTGCTCTTTGTAAAAATTGCTGTTTGTAAAAATAACAGTGTTAAAAATGGATATACATGTGCAATTGAAAATGTTGTTATATACATTGAAAATTGAAAAACTATTTGAAATTTACTTCTGGCGAATTAATTGCATCCTCGAATTTGATGAATGAGGCGTGTCGTAACGAGGGCGGGGTGACCGGGGCAAATGACCAGTGCGCAAACTCCGGCGGGGTGCAGGTCAAGCGATCAAATTTTCAAAAAATTTTCGAAAATTTTGATTTCAGAAAGATTTTAAGCGTGTTGGTGAATGTTAGATAAATCCCGACCTCATTGGCAAGAAAAATAAGTAAAAATTAATGTTCTTTGAGAAATCACACCTTTTTTCAAACCAAGGAAAGAGGAAATTAAATAAAAAGCATATCACATTTTTCTACTACGAATTGACAAATTCTCTCTTTGTATATACTCCGCGTCGTTTCAAAAGTTGTTTATATATCTTCATGATCTTCGTGCTCGCTAAATCGTCTTTTTGTAAACATTAAACATTCGTCTGGCGTCAGGAGACCATATCAACTTTGACCTTAAGCTTTATTCTTTATTCAAGATGACCTCAGTATTCGCTGTTCTAATTTAGAAGATATTCGCGTTTTTCTAAGTCAGAGTCAAAATTATTATTTTCGGGTTTGAGTGGGGGAAGATACTCGAACCTATACTGAATCTATTGACATTATACTCATGTCCTGAAAGCAACCGGCAGTGGGTATATTTCATATTCCAAGAAAAGTATAACATGTGCGCTTATAGCACTCGTCAACTTTACATGCGTTCTTCTCTTTTTTGAAGTTCCAACTTCAAAAATGCCCTCTAAGCTTATTGGGGGCCCTTTTCATGCGGACGCCCACATATTTATTTCAGTTGAATATTTTTTTTTGTTAACTGGGAAATCATAGAAAAATTTTGCAGTGAATAGTCACGGACTTTCTGTGAACTTTAAACAATTTAAATGGTCAGAAGTATCCAGGGAGACTTCACTGATTTTTCGTGATTTCAATTAAGAAAGTATTCAAATATATTCAACCATTACCTTAATCAAAAAGAAATCCTCTTTTAAATAAAATCAACGATGTCAAAGAGACCGTCGGGTGCTGAATATCGAATATTAAAAAAAAAACGAAAAGAAGAGGAAGACAGACAAAATTCAAATGGGAAGCACCAATGGGAAGCACCAATATGTATATAGCATGGGAAGCACCAAATGGGAAGCACCAATATGTATATAGCTTCAGGGGCTTTGGATCCTACCGAGGCTCCTCCAAAATTGCAAGTAAATGAAGTGGAAATACCTGTAACTGGACGGACCGAAGAACTTTCAACTCCAAACTCACCAGAAGCACTTCCTATTTCAACAATTTCGTCACCAGACGAGGCAATTCCATCTTCGTCATCGGAACCACTGCCAACATTAACACTGTCAGAAGTGCTTTCAATTTCTGAAAAAACTTAGGGGAGCCAGAAATTCTGATAGAGACACTTTCTGTAAATTATAACGATCCAGCGTCGTGGTCTGCAATTTCTGATAAAATTAGACAAATTCTTGTTGCTCATGGTCCAGATCAAGGTAGTGATATAGATTTTAAGGAATTAGCAATAAATGCTTGGGACGAAGGTTTACAAATGACTGGTTTTTACATAAGCATCAAAATGGAGACAAAATAAAAGAAAGTAGCTTATTTATTGTAAAAATAAAAATGCAGTCTTTTGTTTCCTTTGCTTAGTATTAGTGATTCTATTCGTTCAAAGCATTTAACGAATTCGACGGAAGGATTTATTGACAGGAAACATTTGCGTTCCACATTACCAGATCCTGAAAATTCTGTTGCTCATCGTGATAATTATGTTAAGTGGAAGCTTCTTGAAAAAAATATTAAAAATAATGCCCTTATTGATTATTACGTATTCAGTTAATTTGCAGAAGAAAAAAGAAGGGGCGTCAAGTTTTAACAGTCATTGGGTGGCCAATGCGTTAGACACGGCTAGGCAATGTCGAACTTGAACGAGTACGTTCGGCATGGATCATGGCGTGGATCGGGAATCCGTGCGCCGACACGGGTAGCCAATGTCTAAATAGTCAAGTGCATTTAGAAAAATTTGTATAGGTGACCCAAAAATTTTGGGTAATTTTTTTTTTGTGCTCCTTCGAAAGGGGCTTCAATGGACACCTTAACCCTGGATTTGCGCATTGTCCAAGTTGCCCCTTTCGCCGCCATTTTAGATAAGATCTTTTTTTTTGATCGCTCATATCGCGCGTTCTAATTTAATTGAGTTCATGTAAACTTTTACTCTTTGATTTACTGGAAAAAAGTTATAAGCATCAGGAGTTGAAAGTTCTCCGCCCAAAGTACTTTCGCTCGGTTTTTCCGCTCGTAGCTCTTTTCCAGTGCATTTGACACTTTACACATACATAATAACATTTGAAGTAGACTCAATTTCACGGATTTTGAAAGAAAATTGATCTCGATCCGTCGAGCGATTTGCTCTGTATTTCTCGCTTTTTTATTAACGAAACGATAATCAATTGTGAATAACGACACATTTCTATGATATGCCATAATTATGTCCGTTTTTTTTATTTTGAGATATTGAAGGTACATTGTCAAGGGTTTTTTTTGGGTAATAAATAACGACTTGAGTTATTTCAGTGTAAGATTTTTTTATTTTTCCTTGACATTTTCTTTACTATTTTCCACACCACCTCCGAGGTAGAGTTAACACCGCGTTTTTTTTATTGTGGTTTCCCCAAGAGGCCTAATCCACACTTTTTTCGATCTTAGAATTTTTTCATTCCTTTTTATTTGCCTTCGGATTTTTCGTCGATTTGTTATTAATTTTCGTTGTCTATGTTATTGTCGTTGCCGTCTTCGTCTCACGTCGGGGTCATTTCTCTTGCCTTTCTTTTCGTGGATGCACTCGCTCTGGGTACAGGCACCATTGTAGGAAGGTCGTAGTGATCCCCTTCATCGTCTTCATCGAGTCTTCTGCTTCTTTGCTAACGTTCGTACAGGTTTCGCCACAGCAAATCTTGCACAGAATTAAACATTTTAATCCTGCCTTTCGACATCCACAAGCTGTACCTCATTTTTTTGTGCCGCCCCCGTCGACCACATACTCAAGAGTCTGAGTCGTTATAATGCATTGAGGTCAGAGGCCTTAAGCAAAATTAAGAATGACCTCCATTTGAAGGCGAAATAAAGGATATGCAAATGAATCAGAGTACCAGAATCTTTCTTTCACTTTCGTGCTTTTAAAAATTTGCCATTGAACAGGTACCTTTTATAATTTTAAAATTTTAATACATATTTAAATCTTTCAAACTTTAATTAATAATCATTTTTAAAATTTAAATTTAGCATTGACCTTTTTAAAACTTCCGGTTATTGAATTCGTAGTTTAAAATATAGCATGGAGCTTTTTATAACTTCCGATTCTTGAATTCGTCGCAAATGAAACTTAAAATTTCGGAGTTGATGAAAAATGTATAAAGCATAGTCTTGTTTCTTATAATGTGATGAGAATTTATTTTGTTGGTTACTATTTCATAATTAATTGAAGGAGCTGAAAAAATGTGAAGTTATTTGAAAGTTAAAGTTAGTTTCTACTTGAGAGATACAATTCTCGCCCCCAAAATAAAAAGTTCAATCCTATGCAAGATTTGCTGTGGCGAAACCTGTAGGAACGTTAGCAAAGGAGCAGAAGACTCGGATGAAGACGATGAAGAGGATTACTACGACCTTTCCACAATGGTACCAGTACCCAGAGTGAGTGCATCCACGAAAAGAAAGGCAAGGGAAATAACCCCAACATGAGACGACGATGCGACGGCGGCAACGACAATAACATAGACAAAGAAAATTAATAGCAAATCGACTAAAAATCCAAAGGCAAATAGAAAGAAATGAAAAAATTCTAAGATCGAAAAAAGTGCGGATTAAGCCTCTTGGGCAAACCACAATAAAAATAAACGCGGCGTTAACTCTATCTCGGAGGTGGTGTGCAAAAGAGTTAAGAAAATGTCAAGGAAGAATAAAAAAATCTTACACGGAAATAACGCGAGTTGTTATTTATTACCCAAAAAAACTCTTTACAATGTACCTCTAACATCCTAAAATAAAAAAACAGGCATTATTAGATCATATCATAGAAATGTATAGTTATTCACAATAGATTATCGTTTCGTTAATAAAAAAAGCGAGAAATACAGTGCAAATCGCAAGTATAAGAGTCCTCGAAATCGGACAGCGCAACTTTGAGCGTAGATTGCCGGGCGTAACTGTAACTAGTTACGGTAACGTTACTTAGCGAAAAAAAATAACTAGTTAAGGTACGTTACTAGATAAAGTAACTTCAACTTACCTAAAAAGTTACTTTTTTCACATCCTTAATTTTATAATTTAAAAATCAAAATAACTAGGATGATAATTCATAAAAACTCAATTTAAAAAGAAATAGGCATTAGTTAAAGTAATATTCTTCAGTTTAATTTTTTAACCAAATAGTTGTATTTCTAACCAAAAAATATGAAATTTTTGTACCTGAAAAAATGAATTTTCAAGCTTCAAGGAAAAATTTTCAACAAAAAGGTTACTTTTCAACCAAATTTGGACTTTCTACCAAAATAGTTAAATTTTTAACACAATTCATGAATTTTCAATCAGATAGTTGAACTTTCATACAGAAAATATTAATTTTTGACAAAAAAGTTATTTTCAACCAAATTAAATTTTTCTACCAAAATAGTTGAATTTTTAACAAAAAACATGAATTTTCAACCAAATGGTCGAATTTTCGTGCTGAAAATATTTATTTTCAACACAATAGTTAATTTTTGACCAAAAAGGTAAATTTCCTACCATTTTCAAATCAAAAAGACTAATTTTCAATAAAAGAGTTAACTTTTCAACAGAAAAGTTAATTATCAATGAAAGAGTTGAATTTTCTCGCAAAATATTTGAGTCTCCCCCCCCCCCAAAAAAATAGAATTTGAAACAAAATAGTCAAATTTTTAACCAGAAAAGACAAATATTCCAAAAAATAGCTGAACCCTTTTCAGAACTTTGTTTACCAAAATAGATGAATTTCTCAACCAAAATCAACACTTGTTAAAAAGAGAGTTGGATATTCAACAAAAATGTTCGTTATTTTGCAACCAAATAGTGGAACTTTCTACAAAAATACACTGAACGCGCGGTTATATACCGCGCGAAATCTGTCTTCCAGGAAGTAGTTTATACATACTAACACATTAAAATGTGGGCAAGGGGTCCAAAGGGATCGTGGAAAGCTGAACTCGGAGCTCAGCGGTAGCGTAGCAACAAAGTGCGCAATAGTGACGCAGTATTCTACGCGTCGGTCAGCGTCGGTTCGTATCAGTTCGTTTTGAGTTTTCTGGTTATGCGTTATGTGTAATAATTCATAAATAATAACTAAATAAAACTTAACAGTAAAGTATACGTTAAATTAATCTTATATTTAAAAAATATTTTTCACTGGTGACAAAAGTCAAACAGAAATAGTTCATACGACCCTGACTTGTTTACGTTTAGAGCCACTTGCTTTAGTGCCAAGGCCATTGAGGCAACCCCCGAAGCCGGCACAAAACCGCGCGTTCAGTGTACTTGAATTTTCAATTATCAAAGTTTCAATTTTAAATTTGGTTTTTTTACCAAAAGAGATAAATTCTAAAACAAAAAAGCCGAATTTTAATCACAAAAAGAAAAAAAATGTCCACTAAATTGTTGAATGTTCAACCAAAAATATGAATTTTCTACAAAACAATTGCATTTTCACACCGAAAATATGAATTTTTAACAAAAAAGTTACTTTTAAACCAAATAGAATAGTTGAATTTTTAGCAAAATGCATGAATTTTCAACCAAACTAGGTGAATTCTCAACAAAAAATATAATAGTTGATATGTTATACGCGCATAGCGGTAAAATTACGAGGTCGCACAAAAATTCAATTCAAATAAATTTTGACCTCCTCGCTTAAACACTTGTTTGGCTGAAGGAGGAATTAAAGGAGGAGGCATTAGGCGACTTTTTTGGCCTTCGTTCGTTCTACCTCTCTCTCAGCACCCCCTGCAAACCGGTTTTCGCTGTCTCTCGGTTTTCCACTGCAGGAAAAGCGGAAAGGCAAGTGGCGGCCGGTTCAAGGTCGGGGTAGAAGGAGAGATAGAGAGAACGACCGAGCGAAGGACAAGGATGGACAGCTAGCCACTGACCACTCCAAGCGTCGTGGGGATGATCACGCGCAAGCCCTGTGGGTGATCACGTGCCGACGCTGGAGGTGATTACGTGCAATCGCGTAATGTACTGGGAGAGAAAGAGAGGTCTCCGTACCAACGGGAAAACCTATAGTTCCTCTCTTCCTCTCCCTTATTCCAACATCGCCGTTTAGGTCTAAAAAGGGCCCATTCGGCCGTGTAACTCAGTATCCGTCGAGTCGTCACAGGCTCAACATCGCCGCCTTGAAATACAGTAAATAGTGTCCAGACCTGTCTACCGTTCATTTACGAGAGCCCCTCCTTCCCCGCAACAAATACGGTAAGCCGACTTCAGAGCTCATTCTATCCCGTGCATATCCTCGTATTCCCCCCCCCCCCCATTGGAAGGCATCTCAGTACCTACGTAGTTATTGGACGGTGTCCCAGTGAGGGGTCTCCCCATTCTACCTCAATTTGCCATTGGACGGCATCCCAGTAGACACTTGGTTATTAGACGGTGTCCCAGTGAGATACCCCCCCCCCAACCTACCTTCATCTCCCATTGGACAGCATCCCAGTAGCCACTTGGTTATTGGACGGTGTCCTAGTGAGAGAGCCTCCAACCTGTCCCCGTCTCCCATTGGGCGGCATCCCAGTAGCCACTTTGTTATTGGACGGTGTCCCAGTGAGGGATCACCCCAACCTTTCCTTGTCTCCCATTGAGCGGCATCCCAGTAGCCACCGGTGATTGGATGGTGTCCCAGTGAGGGCAACTCCTGCACCCCCCTCCCATTGGACGTCATCCCAGTAGCCACTTAATTATTGGACGGTGTCCCACTGAGAGGATCCTTTACTTGGTCCTGTTCTTTTTCTCTTCTCTCTTCTTTTTTTCCTTTTTTTTCTCCTCTGCCTATCCCGACCTTCGCCTTTGTCCCACCTCTAACCCACGCAACTCATCCGATATCTCAACATGTCGATAGATGCCGCACACCAAGCAGTGTCCCAACCGGGTCGCCCGGACTAAGAAGAAGGCTTGGAGCAACAAGAAGCACAGCTGCTCCTCCGTCCGCCGCCGCCCTCCAGGCGCCAGCGGCCACTTCTCCGCCGACTGCAACGCTCCGGAGTATCTTCAACCGCCCGGACGCTTTGACCCGCTGCTTTCCTCGGATCATCGACCAGAACTGTTGATCTCGCCGATCGCGTCCTTCCCGGCTCCCGCCCAGGTACGACTGCGCCTATCCTCACGCAGCCCCTCCGGGCCCGGCCTACGCACCGGCCGCATCCAGCTCTACCAAAGTTTTGGGGTCCCTCGCGTTTCTAGCCGAGAGTCCTTTCCATTTCCGCTCACTCGTCCACCGTCGCCCCGATACCAGCCAGGGCGAGTTGCAGCAGGGGCGACTTCGCCGACCATCACGCCACCGGGTTCGCCACCCTGCGCACCGACGGTTCATTCCGTCCTAGCCGAGGATCTCGCGCTCTCGCTTAGCGGAGACTGCCTGCTGTTGGACCCCGGTCGCCCATAGCATTTTTACCTGCCCGAACCCATCACCACCCGACATCCACGAGGACTCGCCGAGACACCTGGCAGGAAGCCCGCCGCAAGCATCGCGAACCGACGTTGGTCCGACGTTCCCTGGGAAACCCGCGCGTCTGCGTTCTTGCGCCCAGGGCTTCGACAAACCGCCCGCTCCAGGGCCAACCAGCAGAGGGCCCAGCCTTCAACTACCTTCTGCGCGCTCTGTGATCGTCGTGCCTCCGTCGACCAGTGATCCTTAAGTTCGACGTCGGCACACCCGCCCAGTCTGGCCTCTCACCCAAACACGCTGTCCCAAGAGCATCTTCATCGTGACGCCACAACAGAAGGAAGTCCAGCAGCGCCGCCGGCCGCACCCTGCCCTTGAGCACGACCGATGGATAAAACCTGCACCGCAAGTGCTTCATATTAAGCGCAGACATCGTTAATGTAAGATAATCCCCAATAAAAAGAAATGGTTTAGTCCCGACATCCGTGTTGATTACTGACTACTCCTCGTCCCAGCGAGCGCCGAGAATGCGGCACCAGGGTTCTTTCTGCCCGACTACCGGTCACTTCCAGTTCACCACCCTGCTCCTTGTACTGCGTCTTACTTGACCCCCAGCCCCACAACCAAGCCTAGCTTAAATCCTCGCACCCTTTCCCGAGTCCGTTCGTTCGACCCCCGAACCGCGAGTTACAGCAACTCACACCCACCACCTAACCTTTACCTCCCAATATCTACAATTTCACCTCTACCCAGAACACCAGTTCATATCAGATATTGTTTCAACCAAAAAAGATTTTTACTTGAAGTGAATCACATTCAACAAAAAAATACGAATTCTCAACAAAATAGCTGAATTGTCAACCAAATGATATGAATATTTTACCAAAATAGTTGAATTTCCAATTAAAATAAATCAGATTTTTTACCAAAAAAGGTAAATTTTGAAACGAAAAAGTCGAATTTTGAAACAAGAAAGAAAAAAATGCCCCCTGAGTTATTGCATCTGCAAGTCAAGAAGACAAATTTTCTACAAAACAGTTGCATTTTCAAACCAAAAATATGAATCCTGAACAGAAAAGTTACATTTCAACCAAATAGTGGAATTTCTACCAAATCAGTCGAATTTTCAACAAAATACGTGAATTTTAAACCAAGTAGCTAATCTTTCAACTAAAACAGATCAGTTCTCAACGAAAAATATAATAGTTGATATTATCTCAACCAAAAAAAACTTTAATTTTAAATCAGTTACAGTTGCATTTAGCCAAAAAAGACGAATTTTCAAGAAAATAGCTGAATCCTCAACCAAAAGAGATTAATTTTCTACCCATAACTGACCCATAAACATGTCTTAATAGGAGATAATATACAAAAACACAAAGTAACTTTAAAGCTACTAACTTTAAATTCAAAGTTCCAAGTTACTGCAAAAATCGTAACTAAGTTAAGTTACAAGTTATTTTTTTAAATAGTAACGAAGTTACCCTAGAAGTTACAAATAACGTTACTTTTCAGTAACTTAGTCACTTGTAACAAATTACTACCCAACTCTGACGGTAATATATCCATGTGAAGAATGAAAGCCATTTCAAGAACAATTTTTTGTTTATTGCATAATAAACTTTACATGTATTTGACAATATTGTCAAATACATGTGAAGAACAATGTGTCAAGAACAATTCTTGATTATTACACAATAAATTTTACATGTATTTGGCAATATTGTCAAATACATGTGAAATTTATTGTGTAATAAACAAAAAATTGTTCTTAAAATAGCTTTCATTCTTTACATGGATATATTACCGTCAGAGTTGGGTAGTAATAATAATGTTATAATGAATTATCATCCTAGTTATTTTTATTTTTAAATTATAAAATTAATAAAGTGAAAAAAGTAACTTTTTAGGTAAGTTGAAGTTACTTTATCTAGTAACTGTAACTAGTTACCTTTTTTCGCTCAGTAACGTAACTGTAACTAGTAACTCAAAAAAAGTAACTTACACAACATTGATTACTGTGAATATGAGGTCCTCATTTAGCTAATCATATCAAATTGAAAAAATTTGAGAATAGGCGTAAAGCATAAAAAAAACCACTCGAGCAAACAAAACCGCGAAAAAAGGACATGAATTATTGATTACGATCATACAATTTGTAAAAAATCTTAATATAATAAATATGAAGTAATATTGAGAGTAAAATTAATAAAAGATTATTAATTCTAATGTCGAAAAGAATAACGAGAAGTCATGGTAGACAAACACAATCATCATATGTAAAAATCTAATTACCACCAACGTTGAAATACAAATTACATCAATACAAACTAACATGCAATTGAATTTTTTCCTGACACCCAGTCAAGTCCTTCCTTCATAAACTATTATTTTTACGGTTTAGAATTAGCAAATTTTACATATCATTATTATATGAGAATTCCACTGAATTTGTAACGGAGTGGTTAAATGGATTCAGCGGAAAAAATAATCGCGGAACTTATAAGCGTGAAGAATGCTCTTCATTTATTGCAAACACGTGCAAACAATGTGTGCGCGCATTGATAGACTGTGATCGGCCACCCATGTCCATTCCTCTTCGTGTAGAATTTTAAAAATGATAATAGATAGAATATTAAAAGCTAAACAGTTTTATTTACTTTCTTTGACTGCGCATCTGACACCTCACAAAAAGAGCAAATGTCTGAAATCATACGCTATGTTCACGTAGATGAAAATAAAAAAGTTAGTGTAGAGGAGAGCTTTATTGACTTCATAGAGTCCCATAAAAAAACCGGAAAAGATTTAACATCAGAAATTCTTGATAAATTACAAGAAGATAACATAAATATTAATGATGTTAGAGGACAAGGATACGAAAATGGGGCAAACATGACTGGAAAATGTCAACGAGTTCAAAGTCGAATTTTAAAACTCAATAAATACGCCACGTATGTTTCTTGTGAGATTCATTGTTTAAATTTGGTCGGAAATAATGCAGCTTCTGTTAACCCAGAAATGGTAAAGTTTTTTTGGCATTATAGAAGTGGTGTACTCTTGTTTCTCAGGTTCAACTTCCCGATGGAAAAATTTGATGAAGAAATTAAAGCTTATAATAAAACGTTTACCTGATACGAGGTGGCCCGCAAGATATAATGCTGTTAAAGCTTTTCATTTGCATTTTGCGGAAATGTTTGAAGAATTACGTAAATATTCGTGTGATCAATCAAATCCACATGCAATGGCAATCGCAAAAGGTCTAATAGTTCAAATGAATTTCTAATTTATTTGCACTCTTCTGATTTGGAACAAAATTCTCCAAAACATTAATATAATTAAAAAAGAGTTGCAATACAAAGGCATAACACTAGATAAGTCGATGAAATTGATCGTTGGACTTTGCACTGCAATGCAATGACATTGCATGAAATGAAATGCGTGACAAAGGGTTTAACTTTGTAATTCAAGATTCGGTAAAAATAGCAGGGAGTGTAGGCATCCAAGCTAGCTTCTCCAATAAGAGGAACCGTAGAACAAAGAAAATGGACATACACGAATTAGAAGATGATAGTTTAAATCAAACTTTAAGACAAAAATGTGGTTTACAAATAAATCAAATTCTGGGAACATTATTCACACAAATAAAATGGTGTTTCGAGGAAAAAAAACAAGTTGTTAATTTTTCTTTTCTTTACGGTGATAATTTAAAAGAAAAAAAGCGTTGCAGATGTGAAAAAGGATTCTGAAGCCTTAGCACACATATATAATCAGGATTTAAACGCGTTTGATATTCTATGTGAAATCGAAAGCTTTAAGCATCAAGCGCCGAAGCTTACCTCCAACTTCTTTTTTTGTTCACCTTTAGATTTTTTGCAATTGCTTTTTGATTTCCATATAACTGAATCATATCTGAATCTCTGCATTGCACTGAGTTTATTTTTAACGTTACCAGTCACGGTCGCTTCTAATGAAAGAAGTATTAAAAATTTAAGTTAATCAAAACCTATTTAGAATCAACCATATTAAGAAGTCTGGCTAAGTTGTCAATTGAAAATGAAATCGCAAAAGTGATTGGCTATGATGATGTGATAGATGAATTTGCAAGCGTGGACGCAAAGAGACAGAAGTTGTTACTGTAATTTTAGGAATCAGTCACACTTAGAAATTTGATATATTATTATATATTCACAGGAACATACAATTGAAAGCTTAATTCTGGCCATATATCCGGAGCAGAAATGAGATTTTTGACAAGTTTGTGCAACTCTTTGATATCGGATCCCGTTAAGGGCCCTGGCCCGGAAAATGCATGGCAAAAACGACTATCTTAGTCCGCATTTTTAGACTAAAATAGACGTTTACCAGCGGTATTTCCAGGTTTAGATGTTACCTTATACCTTTCCTAAGGGCGCTTGACTCCTTTGGCACCGCAAATCCCAGGAAAAAGCAGGAAAATCCTTGACGAAAAAAGATCCTTGGCCGGCACATCTACACACCAACACTACCGCACAGTCCCGTGTGGATTTTCCACAGCACGCTCTTGAACCACAAAACTGCACTCCCGTCGCTTCACAAACAAACCTCACGCCCGAAATTACTTACGAAAACCGACCG
>JBAGKK010258301.1:0-20944 GCA_037177015.1 Euceroptres primus | reverse complement strand
ATTTTATTTTGAAAAAAATTATTTTTTCTCAGTTTCGGAAAATCCGGGCCCCCTAGGAAACTCCGGACCCGGAGTTTCCGATCCGGGGTCCGGATCCGGACCCCGTTATCCCCCCCCCCTCTCGACAGGTTTTTAATAATAATTTTATTTTGTTTACCTAATTTTAAAAGTAAATTGGTGCAAATCTATTAAATTTTATAGTTCTAAAATTTGCAAATGCTAATAGTTATTAATTTGTATACTATGTATAAATATAATAATATAATGAAAATATAATAATTATATACAGATAATTAACTATTATTACTATTAATTTGACGTATAATTTTTAAAGACTTAAAATGTAATCCAAACAATTTGAACTGATTTCAGTTGAAAATGATTTAATTTGTAACCATTTAATTTCTTTAATTATTAAATCATAATTCAAAATTTATTAATTAATTTTTAACGATAATACCATTTACATAGATCATTAACACTTAACTCAAATACATGTTTTAAATACGTATAGAATTTTTAATACGTGTCATTATACAATTTTCAATTCAGAGGAAACCTATTGAAATATTATTGAAGAGTAATTAAAATTAACGATTATTTTTGTCAAATTTGGGGCATACAATTTGAGTAGAAAACATATACAATTTTATGTATATAATTCTATATATTAATACATTAAATGAATCGAAATTTTGATACAGTTTTCTTTTTTAAACAGCATCTTCTAATTTCTTCAATTTGGATTCCATTGCCTATTATTTTATGAAAAAGGTTATAATCATTTATAATCAACTTGATGTTTAACTCCTGTAAATATAAACGAAATGAGTGACAATTATTGTTAAATAATTATAACGAAAAATTAATAATGAATAAATATTTTTTAAAAATAATTATTCACTTCGGTTTAGAAGGGCGTAATTTAGAGATCTAATAGTAATGAAATGTGAATACTGCCGATTCGTTCACCACATAATTTAGTAACCATTTTTACTAACTTTTATGCAGTAACGTTTAATTCGCATTACCAATTAATTTAGTAGAAAATTTTATTACTGAAGTCAAATTCAGTACTGTAACTGAAGTGAATTGGCAGTATTTCTCTGTTAGACTGAAAATTAGTAAAAATTGTGATTAAATCATTTGGTGAACAAATCGACATAGTTTCATTAGTCAATTTACATTCCATTGCCTATTACTTTATGAAAAAGGTAACACTTATAGTCAATTTGATGTTTAATTCCTGTACATATAAAATAAGTGAGTGACAATTATTGTTAAATAGTTATAACGAACAATTACTAATGAGTAAATAAATATTACAAATTCATGGTTGCTTTTTAAAATAATTATTAACTTCGCTTTAGAAGGGCGTAATTTAGAGGTCTAATAATACTGAAATGTGAATACTGCCGATTCGTTCACCGCATAATTTAGTAACCATTTTTACTAATTTTTATACAGTAATGTTTAATTCGCAATACCAATTAATTTAGTAGAAAAATTTATTACTGAAGTCAAACTTAGTACTGTGACTGAAGTAAATTGGCATTATTTCTCTGTTAGACTGAAAATTAGTAAAAATGGTGATTAAATCATTTGGTGAACAAATCGACACAGTTTAATTAGTTAAAAGTGACTATTACAAATTTAGAGAGTATGCATAAATACGTATTATTACCACAAATGTATGCATTTCATTATTATTAGATCTAAAAATTACGCTCTTTTAAAGCGAAGTGAATAATTATTTTAAAAGGCAACCATGAATTTGTACTATTTATTTACTCATTAATAATTTTTCAATATAATTATTCAACAATTGTCCCTTACTTATTTTTATAACCTATTTTCTCCTAGATCGTAGGAGAAAACTCTCCAGCTTAGCTTTTTTTAATTTTCATATTTTTGAAATTTTGTATTTAGATACATATAATATGTGTTAAAATAATACCATTCACTTAAAAAGTGACCTGTGATTCCATAGAAAGATTTGCCGTTGATTGAACTCCAACCATCCAGGGTAAACGATACTTTAGAACTATTCTTCTGCAAAATTTCTAATGCGATTTTTTGCACTTCTTCAAAACGTCTAAATATTAAATTTTTCATTTGTGCCCGCTTTGCATCATGTGATGCAAATTGTACCTTTGCATCACTTGTTCTTATGTAGTGAAATACATTCTTCGTGTGCTCGACATCAAAGAAACTGAACGAAAAATATTTTTGGACCACCCAGTCGGTTAAAATTTGGTTTAATTATTCTTGCTTAAATTCCACCCAAGTAGGGAAAATAGTATATTATGCAACATGTGTGTAAAACCATACGCACGATTTGCATACGATATTTTTTGACACAGTGTACTTAAAATGCGTTTTTACACACCCATATTAGTGGGTTTGTAATAAGCCGTTTTACGTACTAATATGGGTGTGTAAGAACGCATTTTACGCACACTGTGTCAAAAAAAAATTATTCAAAATCTGTTCTTTAAAACATTTAAACTGAATTTAAATTTTAAAACCTACGGTAATACTCTCTAAATCTAGTCAAATTTCATTAATTCATCAAAGACTCAATTTTAGCTACGGCAATTAATATAATTCTATTGGCAATCATTGGAAAACTTCTGAAATTTCAGTAGATTTCAGTTGTTGTCCATTGATTGCCAGTAAAATTCTGCTTATTGCCACAGCTATAAAATGCATGCTTTTCCGACTCAGCGCACCTCGAATTTTCAACCTTTACCGATCCTCTTCAAACTTGGCTATTTTGCTCTCTATGTCCGAACTTTTGAGATAAAACCATTTAACATCATAATGCATGGTTATCGAGATATCGGTCATGGTAATTTCACCATTTTCATGTGCAGAGCATTTTTCATTCACATATTATTGTATGTAATCTAAATGAAATTAACTTTATGTTTAGTGGTTTAGAGAGGTATTTTAATAAGCTTTATGGCAGAATTAATCATTTTCTAGATAATTATTATTTTAGTCCGTATTTCTCAATTAGAAAACTTTATTTTAATGATTCTCCTAGGAGCCATCATCAAATTGAACCAAATTAATTTTAAAATGTAGTTTTTTATTGTACTTTTTTATCCTCGAAGGAAAAAATGGACAAATCCGTCATTACTGAAATGTTAAATAAAATAATTATTTTATTTAAAAAGTAATTAAACAGAATTATGAACATCGTCCGTTTCTATCTAACGTCACTGCGCGTCAAGCGTTTTCAACTTCATTCAAAACAGATAGAGTCCCTGCCTCTAGAGTGGAGGATATATTTTCTTGAAATATTTTTAAATTTTCGCCTATTCTCTTTCACACTACTAGATTTTAAAGAAACACTACAGTATACTAATCTATTCATTATAATCTGATATTTGCTTAAAAATAATAAGGTAAAACCTTATAAATACGACTTCTTCCAGACTAATTGTTTATTCCATGAATTTAGATAATTATCGATAACGTTTCGTAAACCTGCTAGTTTTCCTCATCAGATCTGTACATAAAACAAGTTATAATTGAAATAGATATACTATGTTAAAATTGAAGCTGAAGAATTTATAAAAGTATACTTTATAAAAAAGTTTTCGTGTAACCGAATTTTATCTATATTATCAAACGTAGAGAATCGAGATGAACATGTTGTTAAAATATTGAATTCCTTGGTTAATATTGGTGAATGAATTCCATAAACTTAAAAAAATCTTGTAAAGTCTTGTGAAAAATTGAGTGTGATACTGGAAAATATTATTATAGGTTAGGATCGACATAAGAAAATCAAATTATTCGGAATAAATCAATATAAATTTAAAATAAAATAATATGTTACCTGTTACTCAGTTTTTGTTATTATAACTATTAATTAATCTATCTAAATAATAATCTATTTGAATAATAATAATTTATTATTGATTTTATTATTATTATATTTATTATTATTTATTATTAATTCATGGAATAAACTATTAGTCTGGAAGAAGTCGTATTTATAAGGTTTTACCTTATTTTTTTTAAACCTATGTTTTTCCCAGACGTTCAAAGAGAAATTTTTAATTCTTTTGTAATCTGATATTTGCATTGTTATTATAATGAATAGATTAGTATTTGTAATGATGATTTAAAATTTAGTAGTGTGAAAGAAAGTAGGCGAAAATTCAAAAATATTTCGAGAAAATATAGTCTCTACTCTAGTAGCAGGTACTCTATCTGTTTTGAATAAAGTTGAAAGCACTTGACGCGCAGTGACGTTAGATAGTTCATAGTTCATAGTTAGACGTTCATAGTTCTGTTCAATTATTTTTTAAATAAAATAATTATTTTATTTAATATTTCGGTAATGACGGATTTATCCATTTTTCCCTTTGGGGGTAAAAAAGTATAATAAAAAAACTACATTTTAAAATTAATTTGGTTTAATTTGGTGATGGGTCCTGGGAGAAACATTGAAATAAAGTATTCTAATTGAGAAATACGGACGAAAAAAATAATTATATAGAAAATGATTATCACTTGCATATATCTATTAAAGTACCTTTTCTAAACCACTAAACATAAATTTAATTTGCTTTAGCTTACATAGGATAATATGCGTTTGAAAAATGCTCTGCGCATGAAAGTGATGAAACTACCATGACCAATATCTCGATAACCGTGCATTATGGTGGTCAGTGGTTTTGCCTTAAAAGTTCGGACATATGGGGCTACAAAATAGCCAAGTTTCAAGAGGATGGGTAAAGGTTGGAAATTCAAGGTGCGCTGAGTTGGGAAAGAATGCATCATAATTGAGTCACTGATGAATTAGTGATATTTGACTCATTCAGATTTGGAGAATCAATTTAAGTTTAATATTTTCTGACTTAAAGTAGTTAGGCAATAATTGATCATTAAAAAAATACAAAAAAATAGATGGTTTTTTTCACAATATATTAATACAAAATATCACAATGGTATTCAAGTGGAATAAAAAAAAAGAGTTTAATATTGATTGGATTTCAAGAAAGGTTTTAACCGAGAAGTTAACCACTATGAATTCAGGTGTACACTTGTTCCTAAATTCTTTTGAATTCCTTTGAATTCTTTTAAATTCACCTTGAATTCTTTGAATTCACCTTGAATTATTTAAATACATCTTGAATTCTTTAAATTCTTTTGAATTATTTTTTTAATTCACCTTGTATTCTTATTTTGAATTATTTTAAATTTATCTTGAATTCTTTGAATTCTTTTGAATTCATTTTGTATTTTTGAATTATTTTGTTGAATTCACCTTGTATTCTTATTTTAAGTTTTTTGAATTCTTTTGAATTCACCTTAAATTCTTTGAATTCACCTTGAATTCTTTGAAATATCATAGAAAAAAATGTTTTTCTTTTTGAACTGTAGTTTGCTATTTCAAGATTTAAAGAAAATTAGATGATACCTGATGTTACATTAATGATTGGGCTGAAATTATTTTAATTAACTGCCTGTAACGAAATGGAACGAAAGTTTCGTTCGGATCCCTGTTGAAATCACCTTGAATTCTTTGAAATCGCCTTGAATTCTTTGAAATCACCTTGAATTCTTTGAAATCACCTTGAATTCTTTGAATTCACCTGGAATTCTTCTGGATGCACCTTGAATTCTTGAATTCAAGTGTACATAAAAATTGCTAGTGCTTAACCCCTCGGTTTTAACTTATAAATACAACTTATGCTTTCCATGTCATAAACATGTGAAAATTTATGAGCATGCATAAAATCATTAATTAATTCTACAAATTCGAAAAGATTTTTCCGAAAAAGGGTTTAATAGCATGGCAATAGCCTCCGTTATCAGTAGAATTTGTAAAGAGGCAAATTTATATGGATCAAATGTAGACTTTTTCGACCGATTAACAACGCACTTCAGAACTGAGAATAATTAATAACTTTGCCTACGTTGTGCTGATTAGCTTAAGACACACTGTATAAGAATAATTGATCATTGTACAAAGGGCTTGTCCGTTTATATTGAAAATAAATAAATAATTTCAAAAATGGTTTCAAAGTTTTAAAACATTGCAAAAAATAACCTTCTTTCATTTCGCCTTAATAGTAATTCAATATTTACACAATAATATAATTGAAATCTTTGCAAAGTGCCTACATTTCATTAAACTATAATTTAACTCCGAAATCTGTAAGTCTTTTATTTTACAAATTTCGGAATTAAGTTATATTTTAATAAAATGTATATATTTTGCAAAAATTCCAATTATATTATAGTGTAAATATTAAATTACTATTAAGGCTGAATGAAAAAGGGTTATTTTTTGCAAGTTTTTAAAACTTTGAAATTATTATCTATTTTCGTGCCTTTTTGAAACAAATTTTTTAGAATTTCTAGAATTTAAAAATGATTGTATGCATGTTTATAAATTTTCTCATATGCTTATGATAGGGTAAGCACAAGATGTATTTAAGTTATTATATTTATTATATAATCCTAAATTCAAATTTTATATTATTTCCTACTTTTCAGTTTCTGATGAGGTTGGTTCCTCTGTTCTTTTTCTGTTATTTAATTTTTCAGGTTCCATTTTATTAATTTTAGGAATGATTTTTTTTTAAATTTATCTCGTTTTGTATGACAATTTTACATAGTCAAGTGACAGTTCAAAATTCTCTTTCACAATTTCTCTTGGTTTTCATGCTCTATCTTTTTATATTGATTTAATTAATCATTTTTTTTAGAAATTTATGTCCCTTTGCGTGTGACGATTCAAAATATTTAAGTGACAGTTGAAATCAAGAGACTTGCTCGATTGCTCTTGATTTTCTACAACAAGACAAGCCAAGAGTAAACAGCATGCGAAATTTATCCAACTTCAAGATTTAGAAAAAATCAATCATTATCAAGCGAGAATCAAGAAATTCTTATCTCGACGAGCATCACTACCAAAAATGTCTTAGGTCAGACCAAGGATATTCTAAATACGTACAATGTTCCAAAAACGTCCTAAAAACGACTTTGGAATACTGGACGATTCTGGAATGTCATTTGGACGTTTTTGGCAAATTCTAATTTGTTACGTTTTGTGAAACTTGTGCCCCCGGGGATATTGTTTAATATACGTTTATATTTTAATTTATTATTATTAAATTTTTATTATTATTTTAATTTTAAGTTTATTTTTATTATTAAATTTTAATTCAAATTGATTTACACATACATTAAAAATCATATGTAAAATATTGAATTGATCACCAATATTATTCAAATTAAATTACACGAATATTAAAATTCATATGTAGCATATTAAATTGATCATCAATTCTATGGTGAAATGAATCTTGAAATTCCTGCATATAAATTGATTCAAGAATCTGATTATTCCACACATTTATTCCTCTGTTTTACGTTAATACAAAATAACATAATTTTCATAAACACGATTTTAACTCGATTATCTGGCGAAAATACAACACTCGCTGTGGTTGAAATTTTTGAATGAAATCAATTACCGTTCAGGATTTAATCACTTTCGTTTTCGGTGAAATTGTCCTTTTCAGAAAAATTCCACATATCATTTTTGTCAATCTGCAATACAGCTTTAAAGCGTTTGATGTAACATTTGTAAACTGTAAGCGTCAGTGACTTTTATGCTCAGTGGCGTCGTGAAAAATAGTGGAAAAAATCCGTTGACTGCGGAAAAATGTGAACAGGAGGCTAAAGTCACGTACGGGTGCAGGTCAATGCAGGAGTCAGGATGATAGGAGGACATTCGAAGCGATTGGAGGACATTTTTTCATTACTACGGACCAAACTGTTTAACATTCTCCGGTGGATATTTAAACAGCACCCATCGCCACCCCCGGGTCGAGCGTGAGCTTTTTGGTGGTCGCTGTCCACCTATCGACCCTCGGTTTCCAGCATGCCTTCCTCCTTCCCCTCTTTAATCCTCTGCACTCTTCTATCCACCCTCACGTTTTCTCCTTCTCTCTCATTTTCTCTTTTTGTCTCCTTCTCCCACTTTTTCTCGCTCATCTCATTCTCTCTGCCAACGAACGACCTTCCTGCGCGAGCGAAAAAAAGTAGACACACTCGCGAATCCTAATTTTACCCAGCGTTCGACGCAGCTGTGCCACCCTCGGAGCGTATCACCCAGACTCGAAATTTTAAGTCTGGAACGCATTTCATCGAATGGACCACTCAATCGAAACGGAACATACGTTCTTTTCCTTCTCACACGGAAGCACACGGTATCGTGTACAATCGGCGCATCCGATAATAATAGTATGATGCTCCAATCTCGGATACTGCGCATATCATCGAGTCAAAGAGATCCAGAATTGTTTTTCAATTGAGTCTTTGAGTCGCTGTTTCTGCTGCGGTGAACTGAAATGGCTTCAAAAGTCCAGAGACTGGGCTCGCTTAACTTAATTATTCACTTCGATTGTTACTTTATTTTTAATTATAGATACACAAATCTCTTTGGCGTGTACGCATTACTGAGGTGGAAAAATTATGCATAATTTATGTGCATAATGTCACAGTAAATTATAAGGTATTAAAAAAGTGTTGCCGATTATTTCGAGAATAATGTGAGATGAAAAAGAATTCTTCAATGCACGACTTCACGTTGGTTCGTGTCAACTGTCAGTTGAAATTAATCGAATGTCGATTTTTTTAAGAACCGAGGGATTGAAGCGCTGGAGCTTTAATTTATCCAATCGGAGATCAAAATTATACCTTAGGATTTACTGTGATGCTATCGATAGTCACTGTACGAAAAATTACGCATAAATTATGCATAGACAATAAATCTGAAGGTATCAAAATGTTTAAAACAAATGACAACTAGTTTTCAACTTTTTGCAACATTTTGATACCTTCGGATTTATTATATACGCATAATCCATAATTTATACATAATTTTTTTGCATAGTAAGTATCGATAGTTCATTATGCATAAATTATGCATAATTTTTCCACCGGGGTATTATTAAGAAGGTCGATTTCACAAAACAAAAATTTTTAAGTCAATGTACAGTTTACTTTTCTTCGTTTGGAGCAAAAAATGGTGTCAGTATTCTTTAAATCTGATTTAGTCAAAAACTACTAATGTTTTAACGCGAAGTCTTCACCAATTGACTTAGTAAGCATTTCTACTATAATAATTAGTAGAAGACTACTAATATTTAATCAAATTCTATTAATTCATTTAGTAACAGTTACTAAATTAATTAGTCGAATTTAACTAAAAATTAGTAGTAAATAGAATTGAATTAGGAAGAATTTCTACTAATAATTAGTGGAAAACTACTAATTTTTAGTCAAATTCTAATTCATTTAGTCGAATTTGACTAAAAATTAATAGTTTTCTACTAATTTTTACTATCGATTATACTTTTTACAGTTTCTACTAATTTTTTTTACTAGTTTTCTACTAATTTTTACTAATTCAATTGGTGGAAAACCTCCTTATTTCACTACTGTCTTTTTTTACAGACTTTTTACTTAGACTTAGACTTAGACTTTTCTACCTAGACTTTTCTTAGTGGAAGGCTTCTCTTTATTTCATTGCTGCCGTTTTTGACAGACTTTTTACTTAGGCTTAGATTTAGACTTAAACTTACTTAACTCAGACTTCTCCTTTTCTACTGATTCTTACTAATTCAATTGGTGGAAGACTTCTCCTTATTTTATTACTGCCGCTTTTGACTAATTCAGTTTTAGAGAGTACTAAAAAAAATTAATGGTTGTTTTATTAATTCATAACAAGGTTGCAAAAAAAAGTTGGTCCTTATAATAATTTTTTTATTGTTGCACTTCTTTTTGGGACAGAACATCATATAAAAATTATAATTTGGTTGTTCTGTCTATTCAAAAGCAGAGCGGTGCACAAAATATTTCAAATACATTACTCTAAATACAAGTATTTCGCTACAAAGTAATTGAAATACATTTTAGGGAAAATACATTTTAGCCAATGTATTTCCAATAAAATGCAAACTACATTTCAGTATTGCTTCCTCATAAAGGAAGCTTCGTAACGATGAAAACTTTCGAATTTCATTTTTTGAAATTTTATTTTTGACATTTTTTGACCAAATTCGAGCTCAGAAATCCGAAAATGAGGTTTTTAAAAAATGCCCGTGTGTGTGTGAGCGTATGTATGTACCCAATACTTTCTTTAAAAACCTTGCAAACGAGTTGAACTAGGGTTTTGAAATTTGAAGAAATTATAGTCTGATATTCGGATGTAGATTCTAATATAGTCTATTTATAAAGTTTTGAGTTGGATCAAATAAGAAATATTTTTTTGATTATATATTTTTCTCAAAAATCGTTTTAGTTATTTTTTTCAATTTTGTTTATGGGTAAAACAAATGCTCCAGATTTGGTGGTTGTACTAAAATACAGCTTTTTCTACAAAAAAAAAAATTGGTCGATTAAATATTTGGATATAAAAAAAAGTAAATTTGAAAAATTCGCAATTTTCAATCACTTTTATCACTGTTATTTAAGAGACAAAAGACTTTCAATACATAATTTTCTTAAACATGGGGTGGTATTTAATTGTTAAAAATGAATACAGTGACTGTAATCATCTTCAAACAAAAAATCTCATCTAAAGTTTTTGAATTTTGGATTTTTTCGTTTATAAGTAAAACTTTTTTTTCAATTTTGGGAACATAGCAATATTGTAAGTACATACTTTATTACTTTTGATGAGACGAATCGATTAACCTATTACAAAACCTTTTATGACCATCTATAGTTATAATAGATAAAATTATAATTTTTTTGTGTTTGTATCAGAAAAAGGTTTCAAATTTTGGGATTTATTGAATAATTTATTAATAAATTATACGAAATAATTTTCGCAGTTAAATTTTCATTGGCATTGCTATATACATGTAGAATTGAGATAATTATTGCTTGCTTTATGAATAAGCAAATTTATTTGGTGACTCAATATCAGGAAGCATAGTGTTCATGAAATGAATACAATTAAGATAGGTCTCGTTGAAACATCCAAAATACTTGGCAGCGATTTTTGTATTTTCTTTGAAATACATTTGGGAATTGTGTATCTTATCTGAAATACTTACTTGTATTTTAGATGAAATGCATCCGAAATTAATTATATAAAATTAATATTACGAGTAAACCTATGCGTTCTACCTAAACAGCCATAAATCCATGCATTGGAGCTTCACAGAGCTTTGAATTCTTTGAAATTTAATTATAAATTCTTTGGGATTCTTCAAAATTCACCTTGAATTCTTTGAAATTTTTTATAATTCATCAGAGATTCTCTGGAATTCTTCAGTATTTACCAGGAATTCTTCGATGTTCACCAGGAATTATTTTGGAAATTTTCTGACGTCACCAGGAATTCTTTGGAATTCTTCAAAATTCAACCTGATTTCGTTGAAATTCTTCAAAATTCACGCTAAATTCGTTGGAATTCTTCGGAATTCACATTGAATTTCAAAGAATTTATTATGATTTCCTAATAAGTCCTAGTGAATTCCGAAGAATTCGAGAGAACTCATACTGAATTCCAAAAAATGCCAAGGAATTCATAGTAAATTCCGAAGAGTTAATTGTAAATTCAAAAGAATTCAAGGTGAATTCTTAAGATTTCCAATGAATTCATGGCAAATTTCAAATAAGCGTGCCATATTTTTAATTTATTTTTAAAAACTTATTTTATTTTTAATGTTTTTTAAAACTTTTTTACGCTCAAAAATAGCAATTTTGAAAAATTTCACGATTTTCAAACGCGAAAGAAAATATGAAAAAAATGTTTTTTACATTTAACAAAAAATATGGCACGGTTCTCTGATTCAAGCTAAAGGGATTTCCGGATTGATATGTTCAACTTTTTTAAAATAAATATTTTTTTTAATTTTTCCAAAAAAGTCATTTTTTGACATTTTAAAAAAATTCTTACTTGAAGAAATTTTTTTTTAATTTTTGATTTTATATTATTATTATTTATCATCGAAAACTAGATGTACACAAAATTCTTCATAATTATCCCTCCCATAGGAAAAATTTTAAAAATGTTTAAAATTTCGAATTTTCGAATTTCGGAGTTCGGATTTTTCAAAAATCTGATTTCGAGTTTTTCAAAAGTCCAAACGTAAGAAATTTAGGATGTATTTCATCTAAAATACAAGTATTTCTGATAAAATACACAATTCTCAAATTTCAAATAAAATACAAAAATACTTAAATGTAGTTTGTATTTTATTTAAAATACAAAAATACGTAAATGTAGTTTATATTTTATTTAAAATACATTGGCTAAATTGTATTTTCCCTGCAATGTATTTCAACTACAATGTACATTGCATGTATTTTGTATTTGAAATACATGAAATATATTTTTGTTGAAATAGTGCCCAGCTCAGTTCAAAAGCAATTAAATCAAATAAATTGAAAAAACATCATACATATAATGATAAAAAAAACGGTGTCAGACAATTTTTATTGATATAATTTTCCCCGCGTTTCAAGATCAGACTGATCTCCTCTTCAGGAGATAATCTATATACATAAATTAAAAATAGTAAACATAAGTTCGTAATTTAGAGATAAATCTTATATAAGTATGTCACAAAAACGTTGTTACACAAACTTTAGGAAAATTACATCAATAAAAATTGATAAATTGATAAGAATCGAATAAAAACGTCCGATTAACGTCATTTCTTCATAATTATTTATATGATGCTTTTTTTCAATTTATCAATTACTCGGACTTCAAAGAAGTTTAACCACATCATCGTTGAACATCATATATCAAATAAATTATTAACAAATATTAGAAAATATCTTTGTTTTAAATTTCTCTAAACTCCAAAATGTACTATAAAGTATCATTACCTATTTTAAAATTACAGTATTACAGTATTTTCCACTTTATTTTCAGTATTACATTATTTTCCACTTTATTTTATATTTTCTAATTCAAATTATTTCACGTATATCTCCTGCACACAATTTTTCTACGAAGCATAAATGATTATAAATAACATAAAGATTATAGCTTTAGATATCTCTATTTATCTTTTAAAAATTTGAATTCAAAAGAGGATTAAATACTGGATTTGAATTAATTATATTTCACGACAATAAAATCGAGTCGAGCTTCTGGCGTCAATTTTCAAGAACCTAGTCTGCTATTAAGGAGGAGCTCAGGGCCGAAGCTTCTTATCACCAATAATAAAGTTGGTGGAAAAGAAAATGTGATATCTGCTGCTTGATCACTCGAGAGGGGTCGATGAGGTGGAATATGGTAGGAGTTCAGTTTGCCTATAACCCATAAATCGACCCCACTTTTCTATTAAGAGACGCACGATTGACTTGCGTTGTCCGGCTTCCTTCTCTCTCGATCGCCATGTTTTTCCTCTACGAGCTTTTTTCCGCGCCTCATTCCGCATGGAAAGCTCTCTCTGCTGGGATCGGTCTGCGCAACCCTCGTAATATCCCCACCAAACTGTCGGTCCTCACGTTTTTCCTGAAAAAAAAATAAAAAACCATGCTCAGTACCGTACAATATTTCTCAGGTTCCACGACATATTAAAAAATATTCCCATTACTATCAAACTGAAACTGTGCATATGGAAATTTTTTTATATAAAGCGTATTAGGGTGTCTTAAAGAAAAAAAACTTTTTTTTTAGTTTCCTCCCCCAATTTTCATTTATTTATGGTAAAATGAATCGTCAATTCTTTTCAGACAACAATTATTATTTTAGTTACGTTAATAATTATAATTAGTAATTATAATAGACGGTCTTGAGAATTCAAAAATTCTGGGTCCAGGTTTATAAATTTATTTAAATATACGGGATAGATAAAATAAATATTTGAATAATTTTATGAAAAAAACTATTCTGTCAATTTGTCCAATAATTTACATGGAATGTTTATTTATCGCTCGATTTAGATATTTAAATATTAATATTAAATATTAATTGAAAGTTAGTTTCTAGCTCGAGAAATTATATATAAATCCAGAAATCAATATTCAAGTTTCCAATTTGACGAATATAGATCAGTGATGAAATGATAGGTGTAGAGCAAAGCGAAACATTGCTCTTGATAAATCGCGTTAGTTTCACTGATCGCTGATGAACATAATTAAAGAGTAATCTTCGATATCGCAAGTATCTAGGTCATAAACTCCTGTGCTAGTTGATCTCTTTAACACGTGTTTGTCACAGTGATTTCGTAATTAGATGTGTCACTTTACAATTTCCAAATAATTAACCAGAGAAATTGGTTTTAATTATCCGATTCAAAAGCTTTTATTATATAACTAACAATAATGGCGTGTAATCAAATTTACATTATTTGATTAACGTAAAACGAGAAATGGCCAAAGAAGAGATAAAAATGCCGAATAACGAATGTCTGACTATATCTTGGTTTTTCTACTTGGGGGCTCGTCTGTTTTGACTATTGAAATAATTATCATCATGATAGTAATTCCTTTGCGATATCAATTAAGATAACATCACACAAATATCTAGCTTATGTAAATGTTTATCTCAACAAAAAAACATTGGTATTTTCATTTTACAATAAATGAATGAAACTTGGGAAAGAAAACTAAAAAAAATTAATTGGTATTTTCCAAAATGGTTTCTGCTTAATTGACAATTTTTATTATTGTTAGAAAATATTTACAATATTTTCTAAAATTGCCCAAATTCTATTAGGATTTTTATTACAGAAACTGCCACCAGTCTTTTAATACAGGATATAGTAAGATAACTGTTTTATTATACGTTATAATTAGATATCTTAGTTGTTCAATTTTTTGAAATAAAATTGTATTAAGCAATTCATTATTAATTGAGAAAGATAAATAGTAGTTGACCAAGTTAATATTTAAAGAAATGATTTGCAGTTTCGAATAGTGAGTACATCGTTGAATCAAAGGGTGATTTTGTGAGAAATGCAAGATTGATTAAGCGCATTCGAATGAAATCAACGACCTTATTCCCTCTCCCTGAGAGGAAACTGTATCGATATCCCTGTAGGTGATTGCCCCGAACGCTCGTTAAAATTGACGAATGCTACTGAAGTGATGCAAGAAGCACGCGACTCGCCGCAATCGAACAATAAATCAGACAATGGAATGCGTTATCAATGCTGTGACCTATTTTTCAGAGATTAAGCATTACACTTGAAGATCATTCCCAGATGGAAGTCAATTAATTTCTAAATATGCGTAAAATAAGTAAGCAAGTCATAAGTAATTAATATACTTTATCTTGATGATAAAGTAAAATCTTATGATAAATGTAAAATCCGTAATAATATATATCTTTATCTTAATGATAAGTTGAAAAAAAAATTCAAAAAATGTTTATAATCAAAGAAAACTTAGTATGATTTCGAAGTTTTTAATTAGATAAAGGAATTTTACGTTCTTTATTTTTTGTTTTTAACATTTGCAATTTTAAGGTGGCCTGAAGTTTAGAATTTTGTGTTTAAGAATATTATCAAGTTTTGCTAATACGGTATTAGAAAGATACCTTGTTTTATGGCAAGTCACTTTCTTTTTTATGCAATTTCAAACAAAAATTTTTTCCAAATTTCATTACTGAAAAATGAAATTCGTTTATTCTTTCATTTTATATGATTAAGAGTGCAGTGGCTCAAAGTATAATTGGAAGTTATTTGACAAAGGAAATACATGTAACAGCATATAATGTATTTCGAATTTACTAGATTTGTATATTAACAACTGGATGGATTTCCAGTTAATTTTAAATCAATCAGGAATGAATTTTGAGAGAATTTTTATAGAATATATAATTCTGTGGAATCCCGACAAATTCGAGGGGAATTTCCTGGAAATTTTTGGCATTGACTCGTTTTTAAAAAGAGTTTAAAAATAGTTTTATAAAATCTGCCCTAGGTGAAAAACAACGCCCCTTTGAGAGGAGACAATGAGGACCAGAAAAATAAATCATGGGAAAATTATTTTAGTTTTTTTTTTTCAAATTGAATTTCTCTAATTTTTTCTATTTTTGCTTTTTGTTATATTTATGCTTTAAGTTAATACATTTGAAACTTTGTTTGGAAACATTTTGTTCAATAAATGAAAAAGTAAAAAAAAATGACCAATTTTTGCAATTATAAACAATTCTTACGTAAAATAAAAAAATGATGAAATTTAGAATAATTATTCCAAAAAATTTTTTTCGATTCAAATAATGTTTGTTTGAAAATAGTTGTACTATCTTACTATAGAAATTCTTGATCATGTTGTCTAGATTATTATCACTATCAGTGTACTTCACGTTAGGGCATTGTTATTATTACTATTATTATTATTATTTTTATTATGATAATGTTTTAGTTAAAATTCATCACAAGCTCTGAAGGGCCTGCGATATTATTATTATTATTATTATTATTACTACTACTACTACTACTACTACTACTACTACTACTACTACTACTACTACTACTACTACTACTACTACTACTACTATTATTATTATTAGTATTATTATTATATTATTATTTTCTTACTCTCAGAAAAAAATTTTTTACATTCAGACAAAATTTGTTTAAATCAAAAATATAATTGCATTGCTATGAGATCAAAAAAACATTTCTTTGATTCAAGCAAAATATTATTTGAATCGAAAAAAATTTTGTTTGAATCAAACGAACTATTTTCTGATCAACCAATTTTTTTTAAAAATAAACATATCGAATCAAGAAAAAGAGTTTAAAAAAGATTTTTTAACTTCAAAATAAGTTTTTTCTGAGTGTATACTTAATGTAAATTTTGATAATAATCTATTTTTGCTCAAAGCTTAAAAATTTTCTTATGAATAAAAACAGTGTGTTTAAAAATTCTGTTCCATGGACATTTTTCTCTCCTACTAAAAATGCAGTACAAATAAACATTTAGGGTTTCACTAGCAATATGTAAATTATTATGCCAAGAATTGAAAATATTATTTTTTCAGATGAGATTCAAATAATTATTATTTCTTAAGGACGTCTTAAAGTAATACGATGGGTTAATCACTAGAAATTTTGATGCTCACCTGAATTCGAGAATTCAAAAGAATTCAGAAGAATTCAAGGTGAATTCAAAAGAATTCAAAAATTTAAAATAGGAATACAAACGGAATTCAAAAAAATAATTCGGAAAATGCCAAATGAATTCAAAAGAATTCAAAGAATACAAGATAAATTAAAAAGAATTCAAAGAATTCAAGGTGAATTTAAAAGAATTCAGGAACAAGTGTACATATGAATTCAGTAGTATTTGATCCCTTCGAGAAGTACGAGGGGTTAACTACTAGCAATTTTGATGTACACCTGAATTGAAGAATTTAAAGAATTCAAAAGAATTCAAAGTGAATTCAAAAGATTACAAGATGAATTCATAAAAATAATTCAGAAAATATCATTGGGAACCCCATGAAGTGTATTAAATGTGGAATTGATCAATCTATGGCTTAGTTTTGCGCGCTTTAATTTTTTTTACATTTCTAGGAGCGTGAATAGTCCTAATTTTTTTCAGATTTTTATATGCTATTCCGCGAGAGAAAATTATATTTAAATGTACCCCTGTAATCAGCAATTATTTCCTGCGTCAATGCAAACGTAAATAAAATTTTTTTCTACTCATGAGGGTTTTCTTTGGAATAAAATAAACTAAAAAAAATCCAAAATGTCCGAAGAATCAAAACAGGAGATTGAAAATTTTGAAAATATTGAGTTCTCCATTTTTTATTTCTCGGGCATCTCAAATATAATTTTCTCGCGCGGATAGCAAATAAAAATCTGAAAAAAATTAAAAGGGCTCTTCACACTCCTAGAAATAAAAAAAAATTGAAACCCGAAGAACAATAAATTTTTTAAACCTGTTTTGCTCGCAAAACCAAGCCATGGATCGATCAAGTCCACATTTAATACATTTATTGGGGTTCCCAATGTAGAAATTTAGGGATGGTTTCGTTTTTGATTTCCAAAATTTTTTGTTTTCGATCCACCCTAATAAACAGTTTATGTTACTATGCACTGAAAAAAAAAATTTGTTCGAAGTAAACAAACATTTATTTAACCCCATAGACTTCTGACGTATCTCCAACAAGTGATCACAGCGTCTCTGCAGGCCGCAATTCTTGGGTGCTTGTAACTCTTATAATGCTGGAATTGAGAAATGTACATAATCTATGAACACGATAGGACTCTAAAATTCACAATCCAAATTAATTTTCGATAATTAAAACCTTTTTGTACATTTTTAGTACGATTGAAATTTAGTGCACCCAAGAATTTACACGTTTAGCCGCTGCTTACATCGCCATTCCAAAATACATCAGGTCCCTATATCAAACATAAAATTTGAAAAGGAACCATACAAGGTCCGAAACGTTACCAATTACATATTTTTAATTTGCTGTTTTCTTTGGGACCTTCTTTACACCGAAAAATTCCTACTAAAATAAAATTTGATTGATTCAAATAAAGTTTGATTCGACCGTCATTGAATCAAACAAATTTTGTTTGAATTAAAAAAAAGTTCACTTAAATCTACCAAAATCTTTGTTTGAACTATATCCACCTTGCGGTTCTTGGATTCAAACAAACATTTTTCTCACTGTGACAAAAGCTTTCTAAACAATAGTTTAAAAATTAAGACCTTTATTTAGACCTTTATAAAAATCTAAATAAATGAAACACCTCATCGTTCAAACACTGCCCTGCTTATTGTCAGCACTTCTCATAATCCCCGCCTGTTTTTCATTATTTAGCCGAGAGAACTATCCCCTACATTCCTAAACAGCGAAATTTAATTTGAGCTTCTCTCGGAGTGAATACTTGGCGAATTAAGCTTCTGCGTTCAGAAAGAGTAGCGCCGCACGGTGAGACACCTCTCTAAGGGGATCATTTGAGCCAAGTGGCTGGGTCTAGTCAGTAAGTACATGCACAATATATATATATATATGTATATATATACATGTGTGTGTGTGTGTGTGTGTACAAAGGCAGTCAACGGCACACGAATCTGCCTCGATATGGTCGGCCGTTATTCTCTGCCGACCACTAGTCCGGTGGAGGACCCTCTTGAAGTACACTCCTGGGACGAAGGACGAAGGAGCGAGATGGAAAAAGGATGCTGGAAAAAGATGCAGGAAAGGGCGCCGCCCCCGCGACGAATTTCCACCGCCGCCATTGCAGACCTGGGCGTGGCTGCGCAGACGCTGCGAAAGAAAAATCGTGAAAAAAGGGGAAAATCCTGTGGGATGAGAGACAGGGAAACGGCGAAAAGAGAGGAGAGGAAAATGCGCACGGATTGTCGAAGAGAGGCGTTTCGGTCCATGGCACGCGCAGCTCTTGCGAAAGCCGAGTCGCTCTCTACCGATTTTCTCTCTCTTTCTCTTTCACTTTATCCCTTGCAACTATCTCACCCAATTCGTTCTGGAAACCACCCCTCTGGAAAGCTCAACGATCCTCCCTTGCTTCTTCGTTTCTGGAATACAGAGACACACATGCAGAGAGAATCCGCCAAAATTATTTTCCAGTGGGCACCGGCACACCACCATCCCGAAATTTCAACCCTTTAATTTCAGATGGTATGATAATTCGCGGCAATATTTTACAGAAGTCTGGAACCTGGCTCAACTTGGATTTTACTGTGAGGGTGGCGTTACTTTTCTCGAATTTTGGAAAACTCGCGTGCATCCCTGCCATTTCGTGCTTAGCTAATGCTCACTTTCGCTCTCGGATAAATTTGTCACTTTTTATGTTCTTTTTTGTAAAGGGAAATATGAAATTGGTAAATGGTTGTGTGCTGTCGAGAGTCGCAAATTAAGGCTTTATATTCTGCATTTTCATTTGGATCAATCTGCATTTTTGACAAATGGAAGTGGAAATTGGTTTTGATATTGATGCAACAGATTGAAATGTTTGAGAAACTGTAGAGTAGGGTGAATCGAAAAACACAAATTTTGGAAATTGAAAACGCCTTAGCACTGAAAAGTTTCCTATTGGGTCCCGCATGACATATTGTAAAATTTGAAATTAATCGATTAATATCCTAAGGTTGGGCAGAGCCGAAATAAGTTAAAAAAGTTCGTTATTCTCAGATTTTTGAAAAAATCACTAACGTTACTTTTTTCCCGAAAATTCATTTAATATGCTCAATTTTTATAAATTTTTCTGAGTTTCTAATTCGACTTTATTCAGGAGAAAATTTCATCCTTATTAGAGATACGTAATGAGAATTTATAAATTTTGAAAAAATATCGCTAGATGATATTAAAACTTCGAACATGATACTTGTCATAATGAGACGAAAATTTCCTCGCACGAGATTCTCGTTCTCGTCTCGTCTCGTTTTCGAGATTACAGATTTCAGGTCTCCATCAAGTTTTGGTCTCAACACTGAATATGTTTCGAGCAAATCTCGTCTCCAGAAAATTCTCGTTATGCATCACTAATCCTTATGGATCCCTTAAAATAAAAAAAGTTCTAAAAGTTCTGCAAATTAGAATAAAACTTTTTTGAGCCTCCAGAAACTTTCTGGCATTCAAAACGTACCTACAAAAAAATTGGGAAGACTCCAACATTTGAAATGACTATAACCTGGTCTTGATTCAAGATTTTGCCATTTTAAATGTTGAAGTTTTCCCAACTTCTTTGTACGTAGATTTTGAGTGTTAGAAAGCTTCTGGATGCTCAACAAAATTTTATTATAATTTGCAAAGATTCTAGAACTTTTTTTTATTTTAAGGGGTCCATAAGAATGACATTTTCTGCTATATAAAGTGAAATTAAAAATTCAGCAAATTTAATGAAAATTGGGATTATTAAATGGATTTCGAAAGAAAAAGTAACATTAACGATTTTTTTAAAAATCTGTGAATAACGAATTTTTTAAACTTATTTCGGCTTAT
>JBAGKK010258197.1:0-20946 GCA_037177015.1 Euceroptres primus | reverse complement strand
AGTTTTAAAAGCACTTTTCTTTATCTTGCGTCTTTTTGGAAATGTTCGCTAAAATATGAATAAAGTCGTCTATAATTATATTTTTCCTAAAACAATAAAATTTTTTAATATTTTGTAGAAAAAAATTTAATCGTTTGAAACAACTACAAGTTGAAAACATTTTGTTTACAAAATATTAGACAATTTTATTTTTTTAGGAAAAATATAATTATAGCTGGCTTTATTAATATTTTAGCGAAAATTTTGAAAAAAAAACGCAAGCTAAAAGAAAGTGTTTAGGAACTTTTTTGTAGAAGTTCTCGAGTGGAACAACTTCGCTCTTCTGGCATTTTTCGTATCTCGTCTCGTTATTGAAAAATGTGAATTTTTATTTTTCACAAGAATAAATCTTATTTTCTTTTCTCCAAGATGCGGGAACAAGATAAACTATTTTGGGATACATGTACCATATCAGTACCAACTTAGAAAAAAATCAAGAAAAAAAAAGGATTGCCTTGTTGAGAAAATTGAGTTTAAAGATTTTCAAAAAATATGCCACCATTTTTTCTATTTTTTAATTCATAACTTAGTCAAAAAAGTTTCGTCTAATAGGTGAAATGCGGGTATTTCGCCTCGAAACGTTTGTGTGCGTTCAGCATGCACAGCCTGCCCGATTTGAAATAAATTTGGTCTTTATTTAAATTTAAAAAAATAGATTTATTCAAAAAAATAAATATACCTGAAAATCTGTGTAATTTCTCCACTAAATTTCTAATATAATAATTTTATATTAAATATATTTATACCTTTGATATTTTATTAAAAATTTGATCAAAACATCTTTAATCGCATGGTAGTAGAATGGGTATCGAGAAAATACCTGCCAATAAGTTTCTTTGATGATGAAGTAACCCAAGAATTTTTCGTCTATCTTAACAAAAATGCGAATCTTTCACAAAAAAATGCTCTGAGGTCAATGATTTCCGCAACTTTTAAGGACATGCGAGAAACCGTGATCAAAACGCTACAAAAAAATGTATCAAAGATATCTTTTACTGTAGATAGTTAGACCTCTGTACCTGCTATTTGCTTCTATGGAATCACAGGTTAAAGGCTTTTGAATAATATGAATAAAAGAATAAGCATATCAATTTTTATTATATTTCGCATTGGCATAATATGAGAATGAAAAGTAGCAGAAATAATATCCGAAAGTAAAAAGATTCGTTTTTAATTTATACATGTCGAATATAAACTTAAAAAACAGTATATTTAAAATAATATATTAAAAGCTCGAAATAATTAATAAAATATGTATTGCTAACTATAATTAAAAGATCAAAAAGAAATAATTGTTTTTGAGAAGCTTTCTTAGTTACACGCTACTTATACGCATTTTATAACTTTCTAATTAGGTCATTATATCGACGATGATTGGGTCTTACAGTCTTTAACTTTGGAATTCACCCCCGCTAATGGTGCTCACGCTGGAAGTGATATTGCGAAGATTTTTCGAAACTTTTTAAAAGAATATAAACTTCAGACGAAAGTGCAAGGAATAACTTTAGGTAACGCTGCTAGCAACACAAAATTTATCGCTGAATTCGAGGTATTTATGGACCAAGATGGTATTGAGTTTGATTCAGAAGACCAGCATTTTAGGTGCATAGCTCACGTTGAAAATTTAGGTGTACAAGATTTTCTTAAGGAATTAAGACTGCAAAACGAGGATGAGATTAAGCCAGATTACGAAATTGAGGAGGATGAAGTAATAGTAGAAGAAGCCGAAAGTAGTAGAAATCAGTTGCCTATAGGGAAATTGAGAAAGTTGTTTATAAAGTTAAAGTACAGCGAACAACTACGTCACAAACTGGAGTGTTGCTGCATCACGACAAATACGAAAATGATGGCACCAAGTAATGACGTAAAAACAAGATGGCACTTTACACATGATATGATGGCTAAGGAATTGAAAATGCAGAAAGCGATAGACCTCTTGTGCATTTCAAATCCAGATCTGAAAAGTCACTGCTTAAGCAAGGATGACTGGACTCTTCTAGCTGCAGCTCTCAAGCATCTGAAGCACTTCAAATATGTATCAGAAGCTCTTTCAGGAGAAAAATGTGCAACTATCCCGTTAGTCATTGTAGCATTCAATTTACTGCTTGATAAGATTAACGAGGCTGTCCAAGAAGTTGAAGAAAAACTTGATACAACTGTAAATGATCTTAAAATTAAAAACGCACTCTGTGCAGCCCAAACGAAATTATTAAAACATTATCGAAAATGCAATTGGGTCTATTGCGCAATTCTAATTCTTGATCCTAGGCATAAAATCGAAGTCTTCCAGTTTACAGAATAGGGAAAAATCATGAAAGCAGATTCTATTAAAAAGTTCAAAGAAATATACAGAACGGAATATTACGTTGTACTTCCTCAAGAAGACGTTCAAATTGAAGTTTCTGATCAGCGACTTCCAGAAGAAGAATCAAGTGTCGAAGAGATGGATTTACACCAACACTACAGAAAAGATTCTTCAGAAAAGAAGCAACAAGGAGCTGCACGTGGACGGAACAAGCCAGAAGAGATTGGAGAAAAGAAATTAATGTATATACAACATCAGATAGAGCTCATGAGACTGCTGACATTCTTCTCTGGTGGAGAAACCATCAAAAGATTTATCCCAATCTGGCAAGTATGGCTCGCGACTTCCTCAACATTCAAGCAACGTCTGTGCCTGTGGAACTCCTCTTTTCTCGCTCTTCCTTAATAATGCGAAAACATCGAAACAGACTGAAGAAAGACGCTGCTTGCGAACTTTTATGTATAAAAGACTGGACGACAAGAAAAAACTATTCTATTTTCAAGTGCATTCAATCTGAATAATATTATATCGTATTGTTCCATAATACAAATATGTACATATTTAGCGAGTAATATAAACTGCTTTCATAAACCATTTGTTAATCTTCGTCATTTCTCATGATAAAAAACTATATCACAAAATCGCATTTATCCTGTTTTTAACTTAGATGTTAAAGTAAACTCAAATTTTAAAATCAAATATTGCCAATATTTCAATAATTTAACCTCTGAAAATATTTTCGAAATAACATTATTTTCATAGAAGATATAAATTCTAAAAAATACCAAACTTCCAAGTCTTTTTAGATTTTCCTAATTTAAAGAAAAATTTGATAAAGTTTCTTTATATATATTATGAAACAACATTATATATTTTTTAAATATTGCTCATTTATGAAAGTAAAAGTTACCGTCACTTCAAAAAAAGGCCTTTCTACGCATATTATATTATTGTCTGCTTATATTCACTGAAATATAACAATATTTTAAATTTCTGAAACGAGCTTCTCGGTTGCTCGATCAGATCGATCGATTTGACGAGAAGTTCGTTTCAATGAGACGAACTGAGATGACAGTTCGATTGTCAAGGCGATAAACAAAAATATTTTCGATCGTTTCTCGGATCGTGTCGCTCGAATGAATCACTAATTACGGGTCCTCGAAATTTACGAGAATCCGAAACGAATTATAAAGTTGAACATTTTTATAGTTAACAGTTATTTTGACAATTAAAAACTACAAGAAACATAAATAATCTTTTCACAACTCCCCGTCTGAAAGTTCGACATTCGACGCCTTTGTAGCGCATCGAAAGTGGCCAATGGCAGGCTACTTTACTTTCCTCCCGCTACGTCATCTACTTTCTGCCCTAGGGAAGAAAGTGAATTTGAGTCCTTCTTCCGATAGATAGGCTAATGAGCGACGACTTTGAGTTAAGCAGACTGATTTAGTGCGTATGCGTTTATCAAAATTTTTAAAAATTTTCAGTTTTCAAAATTTTGGAAAATTTAAAAAATTTTAGAAACCTTGAAAATTTAGGAAAATTTTGGAAAAACAAAATTTTGAAAATTTTGGAAAATTTTGAATATTTTTGAAAATTTTAAAATTTAAAATTTTAAAATTTCTTGAAAATTTTGAAAATTTTTGAAAATTTTGAAAAATTTTCAAACTTCTGAAAAATTTTCAAAAATTATCAAAATTTTCAAACATTTTCAAAATTATGGTAAATTTCCAAAATTTTCAAAAAGGACCTCGCATCAAATATATGGTAAAAAAGGTCCCGGACATATAATTGCATGTTATCGAACTTCTAACGCGAAATTCGATTTCTATTATCAAGAGGCGTTTGGTTGTCTGAATCGGTGATAAAAATAGCTAATTCACAAACGCATAACAAACGCTACTTTCATTTGAAAAATTGCATCCTAAGTTCGTCACAAAGCGCTTAAGCTGAATGGCCTGATAAAAAAATCGATACGCAGCGTTGCTTTGGCACTGATGTTTGGCTTTGATTCGCCAGTTTAAGGCAAGTAGTCTAAAACACCTTACAAGGAATACTTATCTCGTTCTTACGCTCCCACTTCAACTCCAACGCTAAGCGTTTAAGAAATCACCCAGACAACAAAATCAACTCCCAGCGTTGCTGTTTGCCGCTGATCAGCCAGTTCGAATCCACAATAATCATTTAATTGTGTTTCACGTCAAAGTCACTTGAATCACTCGAATCCACCTGATGTTACATATTCATATTGATGTCATATACTCATAGTCTCTGAGTGCCACTAGATGACCGTTGATGTCATAGTCGTCCTTAGTTACTTATTTTCACCAATTATTACTGCAAGTTGCGTGAACTTGTGCAGAATCACAGAATGTGACTTAAGCAGCGGTATGTGTGCTGAAGTTGCTTGAAGTCAGTCATGGTCACTTAATATCCATTGATTTCACATATAATCGTCAATAGTAACTTGAATCCACTCTATGTATCCGAAACTCGTGTGAAGGTATGTAAAATAACGGAATGCGACTTGAGTAGCGGAATGTCTCATAAAGTCACTTGAACTCAGACAGTGTCACTTGATATCCGTTGGTATCTCATATATTTGGCAATAGTCGCTTGAATCCACCAGACGTCATCAGTAAATCGCGTGGAGTTGTGTAAAGTCACTAAATGTGACTGATGTGGCATTAATGATACAAGATAGTCGTTTTGAAGAAAGGTGGCAATGACTTTCAGAAACCGTTTACCGTGTTATGTTTGTGATAGATTATTTCGAACAGGTCTTTTAGCTCGAAATGATGGAAACGAAAACACAGATAAGCGCGATATTGCTATCCACAGACGTGATAGTTTCGGTAGGCCACCACTTATTATCACACCTCTCACGAGGCTGTGCATTAATTGCAACCAATCTATTCGGATTGAAATAGCGGAAATCGAACGTGACCCCTCTTGCTTAAGGCTAAACGTGCTGACACAAACTGCGAATCGTAGTTGTGTGGTTTGTAATGCTATTGTTGACATCCACTGGCTTTCTGTGGAAAGTAGAGCTGACGTCTTCATTTTATTGAACAATTACGTCCCCGAAGACGTTAAATCCTGCAGATTTCACTTAGATTATCGTGGTTTTTTTCTACAGCCGTTGTTACTTGGGTTGCAATTTGTAAATAGGCCGTACGTAATAAAGGGGCAGCAATTGCAGGTGTTTCTACAGGAGATCCGTAACGTCGCAGTGAACCGTCTTTTTTATGAAGATGAAAACAGTTACACTGATTCTTAATTCGAAGCCTTTTCTCCTGTGACGAAAGAACAGTTCCGGGAGCTGTTCACGTATTGTGATCCAGTTCCTCGACAAAATGGCTTTAGGTACATAACGACCCTCGTGAAAAGAAAGAACAACTTAAGACTACAGTGTAGGCAGCTTAAAGTGGTCCTCAACTGATCTTTTCTGGTCCCCAGAAGACCACAGTCCTTTTGTGTCTGCCGGCAATTTAAACCCCCAATATCCCATCATTATTAGGGTCATCACAAGTCAGGACCATAACCATAATCTCCATAAGAGATGAAGAAATGGTGGAAGGGACAGAGTTGAAGCCTCTAGATCTCATAAATCAGCACAGCTTCCTTAGGACTTTCAGGTATAGCTAGTCTGTCTATACAGACAGCTATCCTTATTTCAGAGAGAGAGAGAGTAGTGTCTATTTCAATGCCCTAAAAGTGATGCAGGTATAGGCTGAAGAGAAAAGACCAGAAAAGAACCAAACGTTGTTTGAAACTGGTCTTAAAATGGTGTTCAGTTGGTCTTTCTTTTCACGAGGGGAAAAAAGATCTTCTGATGTTCTTGTGCAAGTTGAGACAAGCACTTTCTGATCAGTTTCTGAAAGTTATGTTTCAATACTCTAGCAGATAAGCTACAAGTCTGGTTATTGCTACTGTCAGGAGGTCTATGATGATAAGATTCGTTCCGGAAAGCATAGGATTTGGTGCGATCACCAGGGCTGAATATATAGAGAGGCATGTTACTGAATTTGCCAACATACTATACAACCCAGATCCTGAGATTGTCCGCGTGGTTGTGATCATTGACGGCACTTACAGCTACATTGAAAAGAGCACATACTTTCTTTTTCTCCGATAGTCCTACTGCGTTCACAAAGGACGTCATTTGGTCAAACCAGCACTACTTGTCGCACCTAATGGCTACATACTTGACATTCAAGGGCCATACTTATCTGACTCCCGAAACAACGATGCTGCAATGCTTCTTAACGAATTCAAAAGGGACATTGAAGGAATGAGAACATGGCTACAAGAAGGTGATATTGTTGTTTTTAATTTGGGCTATAGGGATGCTAGATCGCTGTTGGAGCATCTGGAAATCCTATGGAAAATGTTATCACTTCTTGAGCGAGGGCAACGTCAACTGACTACTGAGCAAGCAAACAAATCACGCCTGGTTACAAAAACAAGATGGATCACAGAGGCTAAAAATGGCCACATAAAGTTGATTTTCAAATATATAGTTTCTTCTATATTTTGTCTCTCTTTCAGGAAATTAGTATCCTAAAGAAACTACTTACTAAGATCACATTATCATCAGCATTGAAATTAATTCAAGCTGTTTAAAAAAAAAATATTAAAAAATTCATTTAATGATCCAGGTTTATATTATGAAATATTGTTTTTCTACGTTGTTTTTTTTCTTCTGGTAAATAGCATTATTATTCATGACTTTTTATGATTGCAGAAGAAGCAGATATATCTTACTTACAGCATCGTTGTTATAATTTCGTTCTATTGTTCTTCTATATTTTGTGTTTCTTTCTGAAGATTACTATCCTACAGAATCTACTTACCAAGATCAGATTCTCATCTGCACTGACATTATTACCACTATACATTGTTTTTTATTGTTTCTTCAATATTTTGTTTTGTCATGTTAACTAATACGCATATTACTGATACTCCATTACACAAAATTACCTGCAAACACGTTGCAATGGATTGAAGTCACCTTTGAATTATTCGCAATTATCTGAATGCAGTTCGCAATTACTTGAAATCATATCGAAATCACTTACAAATACATTAATTCACTCCTAAGCATTTGTCATCAAGCTCTCCAGCAACCACTCCAGGTGATATTTATTTATGATTACGAAAACAGCACCGCTGGGGGTTAATTTTGTGATCTACGTACATATTTACCTTTTACGCTTAGCGTTGAAGTTAAAGTCAGAGCGTTGAAACGAGATAAGCATTCCTTATAAAGTGTTTTAGACTACTTGAATTAAACTGGCGAATCAAAGCCAAATAGCAACGTCGGTAGTTTATTATGTTGTCTAAGTGTTTTTCTTAAACGCTTAACTTGTTGATCAGTGCCCAATTGCAACGCTGGCTATCGATTCTTTTGTCTGGCCATTTAACTTGAGCGCTTTGCGATGAACTCGGAATGCAATCTTTCAATCGCAAGTAGCATTTGTCATGCGTTTGTGAATTAGCTGTTTGTATCACCGATTCAGACAACGAAACGCCTCTTGATATTAGAAATCGAATTTAGCGTTTAAATCTCGATAACATGCAATTATATGAACGCTTTGCGCGTTGCCTAAGCGCTTAGCGCATCGCCCGAAAGCTTAGCGCTTATCACTTCCAACGCGGTTGCATCGCAAAGTTCGTCCGTGCAATTCTTTTTCTACATAAACTTGCACGAGATCAATGCAAAGTGTGGGAAAAAAAGTCTGTGATGTATTCCACTCCACAGGTAAAAATATGTACCAAAATCTGACTTTTAAATCGCCGTAACGCAAAACCTGTTCATAATTTGAGTTTTAGCCATAAGGATTTTTTGATCAGGAGAGCATAAACTAAAAAATATAAAAAACTTTAAAAATTCCACCGGGACCTTTTTTACCATGTATTTGGTGCGGGATCCTTTTCAGAGAATTTAAAAATTTTGATAAATTTCCCAAATTTTCAAAATTTGGATAAATTTCCTTCTGGTTTTGGCTGATTACGAATCTGAAGACAAAATTCTTCCATCCGCCATTTGGATGCGACATTTTTAATTTTACAATTTGGACTTTAGCTTCGAATTTAGCGACTTAAAAAATCCCCGAGTTTTTTTTCACTATCAAACAATCATATATCCTTAATTGGAGCTAAATTTCATTTCGACATGAAAATTGCCATGATCAGATGACGTGGACTCCACCATTTACATTATGTCCAAGACTTTCTTTATACTTTCCTAAAACTTTTTATTAAAATCTTTATAAAATTATATTAAAACACACCTTTGAAGTGGTTCCAACAACCTTTTTTTGCCATTCAGGCATATTTTCGGGTAGTTCAGATGTTCGTTTGAAACAATCAGGAACCCAATTGTATCTCTAATAACAAGTTAAGTAGTGGTTTAATGTGTTTAATAGTGATGGTAAATAGTGGGTAGACGACATTCAACCAAACATTTGTTACATACTTGGTTGAATCAATCAAACATCCTGCTGAAATTTATAAATTTTAAGAATGTTATGTTGCCCTATTAAAAATTTCCTCGAACATATCCCCGAGGATATCCTCGGGGAGATTTGAAACATGAAATCCACGTGGACGTCCTCGAGGATGTACGAGCTAGAGAGTTTTTCTCATTTTAAGCAGTATCCTCGAGGATGTCCACGAGGACATCCTTGAGTACTGGCTAAATTCCGAGTATATTTTCAGTGCCAGGACCCTAGTCATTGTCTTCGGTATATCCTCGAGGATTTCATGTTTCAAATCTCCTCGAGGAAGTCTCCGGGGAGAAGACGATCAAAGTTTTTAATATGGTTGTATTGAATTATAATTTTACAAATAATATATTTTAGTATATAAAATGCACCTTATTAAACTTTATTAAAACACAAGGTTGAGTGGGTATAGTATATCCATAGGGAGATGTTGCACACACTCCAAGACGCTGTATATCGAAAAAACACGATTCACTTGATTCATAATCTCTTATTTGACCTTCAACACATCCAGTATCATAATTGGATTCATTTTTCGCATATTCTAAAATATATAAGATTTATTTAATTGATTTCTATATAAGTAGATACTCATTTTAAATGATACAAAACACTTTTAAATTAATATCACCCACCTTGCAAAGTATCATTCAGAGATTCAATATATATTTTAAACCTGTTTTGAGACAGCGAGTTCTTTATCCAAATTATAGATGATGTTGTTGGAGAATAAATGTTTGGTTTAAAGCCAATACCTTTTAAAAATTATATTTTAAGTCGTTCATTAGACAAAATAATTCTAATTCTTTTTAACTATATGCTTTTTTTAGTTGTATTTTTAAACTATTATTTAACTATCCTGTCAGTACTTTGAAGTTGAATCTTTAAAAATTAAATTTTTATTAATTTGTTTTACAAATTTTATTAATTTATATTAAAAATTATATTTACTATCTTCATCTATCCATGAAGATAGAAAAAGAAATAGATGTACCTGGACTTTCACAAGTCAATGACGGTTGTCGAAAGAAGGTACTTCTAATGGTCCGTGTGTTGCTAGAAGGTGGCTTATTGCTGTATTGAAAATAAGGTTTCTCCCAGTGGGAAACATAATACACTGTTATCCACATTTGCAAAGCCAACATCGAGAATAAAACTCCAAAGAAAAAGATGTAGAAGAGGCCAACCGTTGCTGCATAAAAATTTAGAAATTAGATTCTAACATACAACTCTAATAATAATAATAACAATAAAAATAATGAAGGCCAACTGCACTTCCAAGTGGTAGGAGACGGGAAAAGCTGGAAGACCAGCACTCACCAGGCAGACGCAGCTCTGGCAAACCCATAAATAATTGAGGGACTAAAAAATATATACAGTCGTTGGTCGCTGCCCGAGGATCGTCGGGGCCCGCCATGGCACCACCGCTGGGAGTGACAACATACAAGCCGGTGGTAGTGAGCTGTGTGATGGAAAGGCTGATCTTACCGAGATACTCGAAAAGGCCAGAACATCGAAAAGAAGTGGCAAACAACAAAATAACAGCGGAGGGAGGTCTGCGGAGGATGTTTCTGCTGGGGCCTCCCAGCCAACCACTTCCACAGGAATGCCACGGCAGTGCATCAACTGGTCATCTAAACATGACGAAGCAGTGATGCGCTGCCACTTCGTAGCCTAAGAGACAACAGATCCGACAGAAAGAGGAATGGTCTTCTGTCGAAAATTCTTGAAATTTCACCGAATAAGATCTAAGGTTAGAGCCACTGAAGCAAATGAACAACAAGAACAGGAGGATATTCCGCAACCCAGACGCAGGATGAAATGGACAAAAGATATGATTGAACATGTTCTTCGCACCTACTTTCAAGCCGAGAGGAGTGCTGGACCAATAAGAAGAGAACACTCGTCTTTTCTTGGAAGCGTGTCCCCACTTGGCAGAAAGGGTGAACGAACAACATGTAGCAGGCCAAAAGCGCTCTATCTTTGTTCGCGAATTACTATCTGAGGTTGAAATAGAAACCATAAGGAGGCAAGTATGTCATTCACTTGCCTTAAACGGTGAACCTCCTGAAGCTTCAGAAGACGAGAAGATTGTTAATGCTGCAGGCAGAGACGTCGAGACCAATGGGACTTACATCGTTATGGAAGTCGGAGAGGCAGAAAATCCCCAACTCCTGGAATCACAACGACGAAACAAAAATCCCACCGCGAAAACCTGCGAGATTCCTGAAAATCTTAAACGTCTCGCGAAGAACTCTGAACGTGCTCCACTAGATTTTAGTGAGGTAGAACCTGCTTTAAGGCATTCACTGCCAAAACTAAAGCTCTCTAAGGCTTTATTGGCGTTAGTAGGCCACTTGAACAGGAAAGTGTTGTCGCTACAGAGCCCAGAGGCTGACTTGGATGTCCATCGCGTGAAGAACATCCTTTGTTCACAAAACGTCGAAAATTGGGCATCCGATTCGACATTGCATGCAACTTGGAAGCACCGTGGCTTGACCTCGAAAGAAAACGCATGTCCAACATTCTGGAAATGGAGGTTACCAACATCAATACCTCTGACGTCACCAGAGTGTTGACCACCGTGAAAATCTGCCGAGCATCTGGACCGGATATGGTACACAAGTTATGGTAAGAATATCTTACGTGTGTACATGGGTCCCAGGCTGGATGCTATCAAAACATACTTGATCACCCAGATTTGGCGCCCTCCTTCATGACTAAAGGAGTCACGTACATGCTTTCAAAGAAGACAGGCGCCCATAGTTCGTCAACCTTTAGGTCAATAGAATGTCTCCAAACGCTCTACAAATTCCTGACAGCAATTATATCCGTCAGTGTCTATGCTCATTGTGAAACCAATAACATCCTTATGGAAGAAGAAAAGGGCTGTTGTCGTAGCTCGCGAGGTTGCAAGGATCTGGTGACGATCGATAGTGTTGTGGTGAAGCAAGCGAAAAAACGTCAGCGCAACCTACACATGGCATACAGGTACATCGACTATAAACAAGCTTTTCCCTCGATACCCCACGATTACTTACTTAAGAGCCTCAAGACGTACTATATATGTCCACGCCTGATTCAATTCTTGAGTCACGCTATATCTCTTTGGGTCACGAGGATAAAGTATTTTGATCGTGGACTGCCGAGGATCTCTAGGTTCTTGAATATCACGACCGGCATTTTCCAGGGACTCATTCAGTGCACTGTGTTTCTGCTTAGCGTTGAACCCACTTAGTAGGACACTGAACAACACGTCCTATGGGTATAAAATACAGAAAGGCAGAGGCGGATACGATCTCACCCACCTTCTGTATATGGATGACATGAAATTGTAAGCCGACTCGAGGGAAGAACTGCAGAATTTACTTGACATCTTATTGCAGTTTTCTAATGACATACATATGGAACACGGGCTAAACAAGTACAGAAAGCTGCACTTTGAGAGCAGAATTGTGAACTCAGAGTTGGGGCTGCATGATCAGGCCCTCATTGAGACCATGACGAAGGAAGAGTCGTATAAATATCTAGGTATCCTTTAGCTGTTGAAACCCTGTCAAACCACTGTTAAGGATGCACTGACGACAGCCTTCGTCCGGCGCTTGAAAGCCATTTTGAAAACTAACCTCAACTCGGCAAACAAGATCAAGGCCAATTACTCCTACGCGATCCCGCTTCTCACGTATTCTTTTAGGCTCATCAAGTGGTCAAACGCCGACTTCGAAAATATAAACAGAATCATTTTCGTGGAAATGACAAAGTACCGAATGTCCGTCAATTGTGTGCAACGCAGATCACGCAGTTGACCACGTATGTTTCCAACAAGCGTGACATCCCACTCTACGATAACATCTGTAGAGAAGATACCAACTATACGCCTCTTAATCTCGTTGATCCAAATAGCGTTAACATCCTAGCTTCCCTCCAGAGCAAATTTCTCAAGAATGGAAACAAAAGCCATCACATGGACAGCACCCCAGGATACAAGGTCAGTGCAACGTGGACAGCGAGGCATCCCACCTGTAGCTACGAAGAGGCGAACTCTTTCCAGAAACAGAAGGGTTTGTCGTGGTCATTCAGGACAAGGTAATTGGCTCCAGGAATTACCAAAAGCAATATCGCAGAGAGTATACTCACAGACACAATGATGTAGCTGGGATCATTCACCAGCAGATTGCCTTGAACTTGGGACTCATTCAGGAGCGGATGCCTTTATTCTTTCGCAGTAGTAGTCTTCGAAAACGAGAATTACAGCCTTTACCGGGACAGAACTATCCTAACAGACCACACTGCTATTCCCAATAGGTCAGACATTGTGGTGCTTGATAAGCCGTCGCAGTACGTCCAAATCATCGACGTAACGGTTCCCCTTGACAAGAATATTCAAGAAGGCTGTACAACCAAGATCCAAAAGTATAGTAAACTGAGTCAGGAAATTACGAGGATTTGGAAGTTGGAAAAGGTTACCATTCATCCTATCGTGATTTCGACCATGGGGAACGACCGCGAGGTCCTACAAGCACCAGGAAGATCTAAAGATTAAGCCCAAAGAGCGGTTTTACTAAACACCTGCCGCTTATTGTCCTCTGCATTTTAAAGAAAATTTTTAATTGCTGATTGGCCGCTGTACTTGAATTAGTACGTACTAGCGGTCTTGAGACCAGGTCTCTTCGGGGCCTATGATAAATTTGGCCTAATAATAATAAGCAGAACGACAGTGCGCTGAATGAGTCTCCCTGAAAAATGCCGGTCGAAATGTTCAAGAACCTGGAAATCCTCGGTAGTCCATGACCAAAATATTTTATCCTCGTGCCCCAAAGAGACATAGCGTGACTCAAGAATTGAATCAGGGGTGGAGATATATGATATGTCTTGAGGCTCTCAAGCAAGTATACATGGGGTACCGAGAAAAAAGCTTGTTTATAGTCGATGTACCTGTATGCCATGTGTAGGTTGCGCTAACGTTTTTGCGCTTGCTTCACCACAACACTATAAATCGTCACCAGATCCTGGCAATCTCGTGAGCTACGACAATTTTGCGCTTGCGAAGGCCACGATATGACGCGACGCATCAGGTTCCTCTTTTATGAGGACTGCGCCCATTCCCAGTGCGCTTGCGTCAGTTTGCAGTACGAAACGCAAATTTTGGTCAGGACGATTTAGAGTTGTGGGGGCTTGAAAAGCAAGTTTTGCCGCTTCGAAACTTTTGTGGATTTCGGCCGTCCATTTACACGGTCGTTTTGGGCACAACAAATCGGTAAAAGGACATAAAATTTCTGTTGACTTCGGAATATATTCTTTTACCCGATTGCAGGTACCGATTAAGAAACGTAATTCTTTTCATGTACGGGGAGTCTTGAAATTACTGATGGCTTCGATATGAACCGTCTGAGCCGTGTTACCCTCAGTACCGATAACATGGCCAAGGTACGGAAGAATAGTTTGGTCGAAACTACATTTCTTAGGCAAAATCGTTAGTCCGAAAATTTCTAAACGTTTAAGAACTAGTGAAAGGTGTTGCAAGTGCTCTTCCCAGGTGGACGAATATACGATTATATCGTCGAGATAGGCAATTACGAAAACACCCCATTGTTCCGCAAGGGTCTGCCGCATAAGATTTTGGAAAGATCCGGGGGCATTTTTTGAGGGCAAAGGGCATGACCCGAAAGGAGTACTGACCTCCCCCAGGAGTTGAAAAGGCTGTATACTGTCGCGAATCCGGAGCCATGGGGATCTGCCAGTACCCACTCTTCAAATCGAGGGTAGAGAAAATTTTCGCGTTTCCGAGGTCTTTTAAGGTCTCGTGGATACGGGGGAGACATTGGGGTGCGTCGACGGTCTGATCATTCAAACGACGATAGTCGAAGCAGAAGCGATAGTCTCCGTCTATCTTTCCTGCGATAACGACTGCAGAGCTAAAGGGGGACGTTTAGGTTCGATAATGTTGTCTCTCAACATTTCTCGCACCTGTTCGTCGATGTATTTTCGTTTTTCTTCGGAATGACGACGAGGTGGTTCGCGAAAAGGCCTGGAATCCGACAAACGAATTACATGTTCGACTGCCGCAAGAGTTTGTTTCAAACGCCCGCCGTTATGAAAGGTAGACGCGTGGTCACGAATGAGACTGAGAAACGGTTCTGTGAACCCTGGTGGAAAATTGTGTTGCACTTGGACTTCTGAAATTTCAGTAGGAGACTCATAAGGGTCCGAAATTTGGCCAGATAAACTCGTTGCCGACCATTGGCCCCGACGAAAAGACAATCCGACACGTGATCGTGGATGATATGATGTCGTTTGAGCCAGGGGCGTCCTAAAATTATATCAGCGCGTAACTCGGGACTAATCTGAAAAATATCAGGGTAAAGCGTACCCTGTATTTCCGGGGAGAGGGTAGTGGTACGGACGAGCTTAAGTTTGAGACCAATGGGAAGGATCGATGGCCGCGTCCTCGAAGAATGTCTTACATTCTGCAAAAAAGGCTTTAGGATCTTCGTGATTCAACACGGCGAATGAAGGACGAGGCGTTTCCGGAGCACCAAAAACCTGGATTCACGCGCGCAAATCCGGAATGGCTATATTGAGTTGGTTCTGCACTGGTGCAGGGTTTTGCATAGCCGGAATAAGAATGTTGTTTTCGATCGGGCGATTAATTTCAGCCACCAGAGGGATAAGGTTCTTGGCCGGGCGAATATTTTTGGCCCCCAGAGGTATATGGTTCTCGTTCCTGGTCGGTGCTGAACGACTTCGTAAAGTACGAATATTTTTTTCGGGGTGAATTAAATTGGGCGCCACCGGGTTTTGTGGTTGATTCCCGAAAACCAAAATTTGTTGTGCGGCCGGTCGGCGCGGACGGCCAGGACCGCGACGTTGGAGAGGTGGAGAGCTGGGCGAAGAGTGAATCATGATCTTGAACTAGGGTGTAGGTGGGAATCGCGTTTTAACTTCTGTTAAAACAACTCTGATGCTAAATTAACACTTGAGCCCCACGTTTAGGCCGCCAATTGATACGTTCCCGTTGACCCGTGAGGTATACAAGGGGGGGGGGGGGGTGAGGTTCGAGGGACGCAATATGGTCAAGGTCCGGATACCAGGGGCCGTAACCTGGCAACTAAGGCGAGAGGAGAGAGGTTAAGCCGATGGCGGAGTGTGGAGGCAAACGTCTCCAGGCCAAGGTCGGTGGGAGTGGTTCGGCGAGGACAGGGCTATGTCGCGGTGCGGGATGCCGGTCAGCGTAAAAGATACGGTCCGGAATTCGTACTGGCCGACCCCGGGTGCGGAAAATGTGAATGGCCTACTGGACCCCGTGGTCGTCAGTTCATGCGATCCTGCGGACGACATAGGGGGGGGGGGGGGGGTAAAACCGCGCGGAGCGAGAGAGAAATGCCCGTGGCGAATAAGAGAGGGAATGCAGGGCGCGAGATACGCGACGGCCGAGTCACGTTCGCCGAGCGCCTGGAGACGGGCTAACGCGAATCGGAGAAGAAAACACGCGAGCGGACCAAGTAGGGGAGTCGCGAATAACGAGCGCGTAACAACCGCGGCAAAGGGGTAGAGGGACGCGAACGGCCCTTCCGGGTAGCGTGACAGGATCCTGAGATCATGGCAATGCTACAGTCGTGTGACAAAGCGACCAGGTTCTCCGAGGAGCTCCCGACCTTTGCCCTCGTAGTCCGCAACGGGAGTCTCTGATTATAAATCGGAGTCTCCGGATCGTGATGACTACGAGCCCACAACTTCAAGAAAGGATTTACAAAACGCAGGAAACCCGCATATAAACTGTAACCTGAAAAAAAATCGAACGAGACACAGAGTAACTATAATTTGATACAGCACAATGTCTGGGAAACACAAAAGACACTTGCACAGAAAGGAAAGGAAAAATTAAATATACACTGAAACTAAGGTTAAACTATTGAGCAAGTTTATTTAAGACGTCGGAGAAAATTCATCATTAAATGAATCGGTTTTAATGATGATTCTGAATCAGGTTTAATCGGTTCATCGGTCTGAATCTGAATCAATTATTTTCTTCTACAAGGGAGCTGATGTTCTGCTGCTTTTTACTTTTTGCCGATGTTGTGGCTCTTCCGGGTATCCCGATGAGATCTGTCTGGCCATCACGCAGATCAATACCACAAACCTGTATGCTGTCACCCCCAAACGGTGGCACCAGGGCCTCCAACGATTCTCTGGCAGCGACCAACGACTTACTATCTTTTTCAAACTCTCCATTTTTCATAGGTTTGTCAGAGCTGCGTCTGCCTACTGGGTGATGGTCTCTCAGCGTTTCCCGGCTCCTACTACTTGGAGGTGCAGTTGGCCTCTAGGATCTCACCTAGAGAAATGTTTATAAAGAAAGAATTCGTCATATAATTGTTGAAATTTAGTATAAAATTAAAAATAAAAAAAATACCGTCAATTTAACCTCAATCCTTCGACTTGGTATTTTATCAACATTTATATTTTTCAAACGTAAAATTAATTTCCGTACTTATTTAGCACATTTTTGTTAGTCGAAAGTCTTTTAATTTCAAAAAATAAAACAAAATACCAAAAATTTTAGATTATCATTTTGATTGGCAGAACCGATTTAGCGATTTCACAAAATTGATTTTACAATTCTGTACACGTATGAATCGACCACCATCGCATCACCCAACAAAAATAAAAATTTTGGGCTCGAGGAAAAAACTGCAGAAATTACTTGATATCTTATTGCAATTTACTAATAACATCCATATGGAATTCGGGCTAGACTAGTGCAGAAAACTGCACTTAGAACGAGGAATGGCGACCGCAGAGTTGGAGCTTGATGATAAGACACTCATTGAGACTGTTACATTTACTTCTAAGCACTAGGAAAAGAACTAGAAATCCATATTATTAGTTTTAGAACAATAACAACTCTCATTTATTTTACTTTCTATTACATTGATACTTATCGTAGAGAGACGAATGATTAACGCTTCTATCGATAAGACGGAATACCGTGTACTGACTGATAAACACAATTTAGGAAAAGCAGTAACGTAGCACGCATAACAAGAATCCCGAAACTTAAGGGATATTACAGAGACCATGACAAAGGAAGAGTCGTATAAATATCTAAGTATCCTTCAGATGTTCTGACCCTGTCACATCCGATATTTGTTTATAATTTTTGAACAAATTATATTAAAAAATGCTTATTATACGCATTTATTGGCAAAAAAATATCGTTTTTTTTCTGTCTTTAAATTATATTGGCCACGGCGTTTAGTGTTGAAAATTTATCTTCTAATATTTTATCGTAATATCGTAATATCGTTTTCTCTGCTAATTGTCTTTAAATTATATTGGCCATGATGTTTAGTGATGAAAATTTATCATCCAATATTTTTTATGTATTAAGCAAAATTATAAACAAATATCGAAAGTAAAATTCTCATTACTAAACATCACTAGCCAGATAGTTTGTAGACAATTAGAATAAAAAACAATCTTTTTTTGTCCATAAATGCCGATAATAAGCATTTGGTCATATAAATTTTTTAAACAATACATAAAAAATATTGGATGATAAATTTTCATCCCTAAACATCATAAATAATATAATTTGAAGATAATTAGCAGAAAAAACGATATTTGTTCATATAATTAGTTTAAAAAATTGTAAAAAAATATTGGATGACAAATTTTCTTTAATGAACATCATTCGCAAGATAGTTCCTACAGAATAACAAAGAAAAAGCAATCCTTTTCTGTCCATAAATGCCGATAATAGGAAGTTGTTTATAAAATTTGTTTAAAAAATGATTTTTAAATATCGGATGACAAATTTTCATGACCAAATCTCATTTTTACGACAAAAGCAAGCAATTTTAACGTACAAATATACTTTGCAAACGAACAACGCACAATGTTGACTATTTGTCAAAATATTTTATTTATAACAATTAACTTTACAAGTCAATTTTTTTTCTTTCATGCATCCCTGAGCATTAAATACAGGTGATACTGAGCAAAGGAAAAATTTTTGCAAGAAGATAAAGAAGAAAATCGTAAAAATTGACATTTTTTTCACTGTTTGCAGTAACATAAAAGTTTAAGCAAAGAAGAATTCAAAAATCGGCTCTCATAAATCTCTAAAAAATGGAATGCTGAATTTTTCTTTTAAAAAATCTAAGATCAGTAAATAATTAAAATCTACTAATTATTTTGAGCCCCGTTTTTTTTATTTGACCCCACTGTGCGACCCCGCTTCGATTTGCATAATAAGTCTTTAATTAGCATTGTAGAAGCAAGCCATAATTTCCTTAGACTTCACAACTTTTAAAAAATCTCAAATTTAGTATTTTTTGTATATTTTTTAAAACTGCAAAGTTTAAAAAGGGTTTTTTAAGCAACTATAAGGTTACAGTAAAGTTGTTACTAATTCATTATAGTAAAAATATTTTACTGAGAATTTTAAATTAGTTTATCAATTTCCTAACAATGATTATTATAAATACTTACTAAAATAATTAGTTAACGATATGACATTATTTCATTCCCGCTAATTCAGAATTACCGAGCATGTAAATAAATATTTTGTCCTATCAAACAATAGCCTACGAATTTAAAAATGAATAAAAAAGAACTTATAAATAAGATAAATCTAAATATTTATAATTGTATGTAAACATTTCATAATTATAAAATATTGAGTACCTTGACTTTTTAATCTATTTTAAGATTTTAAGTAATTGTTTCGTCATTGTCCATGACTCACTTGAGCTGTATGCGAGGGGTATCTCACTCAGGATTCAAATGAAATCGTTCGAACAAAATAAACGAATTCGTACGAATCCTAACGATTTTGATGAATTCTGATATTGACCAACAGGAATCCTTTTTTCGGAATCGGGAACTCCGAACGCTGTACAGTCACAGCGTTGCGGAGCGTTGGACCTACGAATTCGTACAGAGCCCCACCAAGTTTGACGAATCCGAACGAATCCAAGCAGTAACCATGCATACTGTGCAGGTCCGAGATTTGTCCGAACGCGTGGTCGTTTTGGGGACTCCGCTCGAATTCTTTACGAATTCTAGCATGAATCCCAATGATTCCCTGCGGTTCCACTCGAAGTCTTTAACCCGTGACTTTTTGAGTGAGATGCCCCTCGGCTGCATGCTGATAAAATCGAGAAAAAAAACGATCCCAACCGATCGGACTCAGTGCGCTCGATCGAATAAAAAAACCGATCCGATCGCCTCCACGTCGAATGTCTTCACCTGTCTCACACTTCAAATGTCTCACACCTTCTAAGTCGAATCGAATTATTTTGCACATCTATAACTATGTAGAAGCTTAGCTCGCAGAGAGTATGCTCGCAGACAGTATATACAGGAATAAATGCAGGAATACAGGAATAAATTGTTGATAATATTTCATTGGCTATGGGGTCTATTTCTTAAGGTCTACTTAGTTGTAAAATAAACTTTAAGGATCGGCAAACGTTTCGGCCCAAGTGGGAGCCCTCTTCAGTGCCAAATAGTAATAATAGTCATGCAATTAAGAATCAATAAAATTATATAAACTAATAATATAAACATGCGACGACTTATTCAGTCAGGCTTTCATGGCAGTGGTTTCTCAGGTAGTCGAAGAGATCCTCACAACGTTGGGCCGTGCGCGTGCGCGTGCGTATGTGTGTGTGTGAGTAGAGTTTGATATCCAAGCTCTGAGCAGGTTCCATTATCACAGTATGCACACGTCCCTTTACTACCTATGCTCAAGTACACTTTATTTATGAGGACTTTAATAAACTTGACCCTTAAGTTATAAAAAAATCTTGTCGCAAGACTTTTTGACTTGTCTAACTGTCGCAATTAAATTATATTTCACTTTTTAATTTTTAATAAAGCACACTGCACTTTTAAAACAATTTGGTCACAAAACTTTTTGATTTGTCTAATTTATTTATTTGTATATTTATTTCTTTATTTATTTATTGTTATGTTCACTTTAGTTTTACTGAATTTTTCAAAACTTGAAGCACTTGAATAATTGTTCAAATTATTATTACATTCTCATCATATGAGAAGGTATTAGATTTGTGTAGAATTTGGAAG
>JBAGKK010258092.1:1109-20947 GCA_037177015.1 Euceroptres primus | reverse complement strand
GAAAATACATATTTTAAAACTTTCGTAACACGTAAAATAAATATTTTCTAACAGAATCACAAGTAGTTGCTTAAATGTTATTGAAATCTGAAGAATAAAAAAATAAAATATAAGTATAATCTCGATCATAAATAAAATCCCCGAATTTTTCCCGGTAAAATAGAATTCCCGGGTTTTTCCCGGTTATTTCCCGGTAGAATAAAATTCCCGGGTTTTTCCCGATTTCCCGGTGCGCTAGACACCCTGAGATTATAATAAAGCCAAAAAAACGTCAACATTTTGGTCAAAAAAATTTTAATTTCATTTTTTGTCAAGTTTCCTTCATTTTATATTTTTTAAAATTATGATATAAAAATTCCATATAATTTCACCTTTCTTTCAAAAAAAGAGAATTGATAAACTCTTAGGGGTTATTTAAATATTTTTTTTTTACTTTTTTTGGATAAAAATTTGAAATTTTTATTCGACTTTATTGAAGTCTTACAATGTGTACTTTTGACTAATACTTCAAAATTTTATTAAAATCCAATTATCGATAATTAAAAAAATGTAGCAACAAAATTCAAGAAGGCGTAACTTTCGTAATTTTGAAAATTTTCAAAAATCCTTTGGAGTGAAAATCTCTCTTAAAATTCACAATCTAAATTAGTTTTAGATAATTACAATCTTTTTGTACGTTTTTAGTACAATTTAAATTTTGTGCACCCAAGAACTTACACGTTTCGCCGCTGCTTACAGCGCCATCCCAAAATACGTCAGGTCCCTATAGTCGATGTCGAGGAATACTTTTTTAAAAAACATGTTTTGCGATGAGCGCTCCTGCTTGGAACTGGATCATCTAAAATCGAAAATAATTTAGTATGTTAGTTTCTCTAGTCTTTAATAAAAGCATTTGAGAAAAAAATAATTTGGGACAAATTGGCGAACGTTGAAAGTGAAGTGACCAATTTTCAAAATTATAAACCACACGCTTCACTTTCAACGTGCGCCATTTTATCCCAAATTAAATTTTTCTCAAATGTTTCGATTAAAGACTAGATAAACTAATATATTACCTAAATTATTTTTAATTTTTGATTTTAGATGATCCAGTTCCAAGCAGGAATGCTTACCGCAAAACATGTTTTTTAAAAAGGCATTCTTCGGCAACGATTATAACTTTTTAATAATTAATTCTTTTTACATGAAAATTGTACGAAATAGTCTTTAAATATTACTTTATTGAACAAAGAAACTTATATAAAAAATATGCACACATTTTGCAAAAATCCAAAAGACAAGTATAGGAGTAACCCCTTCAATAAAACTTGTAAAAGTCAGGGAATTTATGTGTTCCGAAAAAAAGTATTTTCAGATCCAAAGAAATGCATTTCTATGATTCCATTTCTTTGTTTAAAAGTTTTTTTCTTCTATTTCATCTTTCAAGATGATGTTCATAGAAATTTTCGGCTGTAAGGGCGAAAATGATGAAATTTAGTCTAATAGGGATCTAGAAATCCATGTAAAAAATTTACTAAAAACCCCTAAATTTAAAAATGTTGTATTTGATCTCTTGTAAGGGTAGTGATGAGACGGTTAGTAGAGTTAAAAGTATGTGATACTTAATGATATCACGAATTACCGACCGATTTTTTATTTATATTCACATTTTTTATTTATATTCCCCATAAGAGGGAAAAGCAAATATAATACTGAAATTTGAGGAAATAATAAGGAATATAATAAGGAATCGATATCTGGTGCGTTTTGATTTTTATTTTGAAAAAAATTACTTTTGCATTTAAAAAAAAAATTAAATCTGAGACGCACCAGTCATCGATGTCTAAATATATTTTTCATTATTTCCCAAAATTTCAGCATTAAATTTGAATTTCTCTCTTAATAAACCAGCTGAATGTAAATAAAAAATATCGGTCGGTAATTCGTGACGTCATTATGTATCACATACCCTTAACAGAAGTCTCCATTCCAATTTAAAAATAAATAAATAAAAAGTTTCACTGACATAACGTAATTTCTACCAATGAAAAAAATTTCACTAGAATTATTCAAATTCGAATTTAAATCGACTCATCATTGAATAGGTACATAATCAATATAGCTGTTTTACTGCTTCGATTAAAATTTGATTAACCCACAATTAAGTTTTTTTTTTTTGGCGGAGAATTTCCTTAGTCAATGACACTATCTGGATATGAATGCAATTTAAAAGAAACTCAACAAAATTAAATAAAGTTTTTTTTCCATAACACATAATTCATAAATTATCATAGGTAATTTTTTCTCTCTTATTTTATATGTATATTAACACATATATGTATAAAAGGTATTTAGATTTCTATTTGATTTGTACTTTTAATTTTTAATTTGCTTCCTTTTTCAATGATTTAATAAGTTAATAATTTGCTTATAATCTTTAATTAAAAAAATTTAAAATAAAGTCTAATTTAAAACAGCTTCACATTGTAACAAAGGAAACGATAGATCAGATAAATTTCCTTAATTTTTACATTTTTTTTGCACAAAAATGACCACTTAAAGAAACTCATGATCTCTTATTTTGAAAAATACTCAGAGAACATATGCATGTATTACTTAAACTTTTAAATAATTATACTTTAAAGCTATTTTTTTAATTTTACGAAATCTATGACTCTGAAAATATTACAATGTGGTTTTTTTTCCTTAGGAATTTAGAAATCTGCAATCCATGACTCTTGATTGTGATTGATGACTTTCGATTATGAAACTTGGAAACAATTTTTGCATATTTCAATCATAATATTATTTGAAGAGAATCTGCAATATTAAAATCTTATTCCAAGAAAGAATATATTAAGATTTACATAACTGATTAAAAAATCTCTTACGCTTCCAGGTTTTCCAAAACAAACCAAAAATTTCCAGACTTTCCCAGGATTTCCAGAGTTGCATAAAAATAGCCCAGATTTCACAGAAAAAATTTGTCCTGTAAAAAGTGTGGAAATAGTCTGGAATCTTGGACGGATACCAAAATCTTATAAATCTTGAATGATTTTTAATAAAAAATTTCAAACTTTTCAATACTAAATGCAAACAAATCTTTTAATTCTCAATAACAGTTGGGGATAAAGAGTCTGGCATTTAGTATAAAATTTGAGTGTAAGAAACTATTATCTTAATTCTACTTGGAATTTTAGTGAGTTTCAAAACTAAATCTACGAAAATCGAGTTATTCGTTTTTTTTCCAGTTTTATATAAAAAAAATATTTTTTATGTACATTTTATGGTATCAAAAGCTAATAAAAAATGAAAATTAAAAAAATATAATTTTTGTTTAAGTTATAAATTTTTTTAATTGAGCAAATTTTTTTCCTTAAACCTCAAAAAAATTTCTTCTTAGACTTTACAGCTATGAAAAAAAGGCAAAAAAATTGAACTCACATTTTTAAGAAATGTAACGTCTCAGAAAGAAAAATTCGAGATCTAAGGAAATTATGGCTTGATTGTCCATTGCAACTAGTGATATGTCATACATAAAACTAAAAAAAATAAAATTTTTAATAAAAATTAACTGAATCTTAAAAAATGTAACTTTTGCTCATTTGAAAAATAATCTTACTTAAACAAAAGTTAAATTTTGTTAATTTTAATATTTTATTAGCATTTAATACCAAAAACTGTACATAAAAAAAATTACCATTTCGGCATTTTCATTTGGCTTTTTCAAGATCTCATGACGAAAAGCACTGTATTTGCCATATCCAAACAAAAATTTTGGCTCGAGCGATTAAATCCCTCGGCTTCGTCTCGTGATTAGTGTGTAGAACTACGCTCTCACCAAAATTTGCGATTAAACTTGAATAATGTACTATAATTTTCGCACTCATAGGGAAATTGTTTTAAATTCTCGAAATTAAAAATTTTTTGCCTCATTGCGATACCGTAGGACCATTTTTGATTTTAAAAAATCATCCAGGTTTTTTATTTGTAATAAAACGTAGCAACTTTTCATCACTAACCATTTTCGATTTTCAAAAATGTTGTATTTTCGGCCCGCTTTATTATACAACTCACAAAAGTGAGTATGTACTGACCTTAAAAAGTAATACCTTTAAAGTAATATGTATACCAAATTAAAATTGTTTTATATTAAAAATAATCAAATGAGATAGTTGTCATACAACATTTCAAAGACAAATGTCAAAAAAATATTTCAGGTTTAAATAAGAAAATTAAATATGACTCGGGACACGACAAGTTTTGGCCCGGCACTGGTCGTTTCTCACAAGCGGTAAGAATTTCCTTGGTTAGTATATAAGGACCATTCCGATCGGTATACTCTGTGTGTGATATTTTGCGTTAGTGAACTGTATTTTATGGAGTAGTATTAAGCTAGGTTATAGAAATTAGGGTTTGTGTACTGTACGTCGAATAAGTGAGTGAAGAATGCGTTTCTCGTGTGTGACCTTGTAATAACCTTGTGATATAAACATAAAGACTACAAATCTGCTGCCTACTTCGTAGTACAACTTTTTTTTATTTGCTTTAGAACCCTTCATATTTTCCAAAACTGTCTTGGAAATTATAATCGCTTCCTGGACAGTCCAGAACTTTCTGTTCTTTCTATTACTTAGTATTGGAATCTCTTTTAAATATTAAAATGAGAGGGCTTCCAATGTTTATAATTTTCTGGTGCCCGTCTAAGATTCCCAGACTGAGTTCTACACTTTTTATAGGATAAATTTTTTCCGTGTTTGAAGATTTTTGAAACCAAATTGAAATTTAATTTTTTTAAAAATAAAAACAACGTACCTCATCGAGAGCCATGGAAAGTGCTCCAGAGATGGCAAGGCCCTGACGATCTTTCATGACGCCCTTGATGGCCGTCAGGTAACCGATAGTGAGGTTCTGCGGCTCCCGTGGTGCCCTTTCCGATACCGGTAAACTTTGTCGTTGGTCCTCCTCCGACGATAAGCACTTCCGGTGAAGCTGATCGTTGGGAACAAGACCAGGAAGTGCAGTGGCAGGCGGCGGTTCTGCCAGGGCAAGAATCGGATTAGATGCCAACAGGAACAACAGAAAAAAGGCTTGGAAGTTGGAATTTGGCCGTTTAATCTGCTGCACTTGGGACTGCGACCTATGGAGACGATGCGGTAGCTGCTGGCGACGGGGAGGCCTGCGGCGGCTCGTGATTGGCGGGCCGGGGCGCATGGCCGCCGCCGCCACCGGTCAGCGCCTCCCTTCCCGCTCACCTGAAAAATTCGAGACAACAAAACTTTAACTAAAAATCATCTTACAACATTGAAATTCAACATACTTATTACAGAGGTGAGAGGCATTCTATAACCGTAATTTCGATCAATTTCCTGCAAAATTTTTAGGAGTTACGACCCTTTTTATCAATCGTGCCTAACCTCAAATCTTGTTACGAGCACAATCTCGATCTTAAATCAAGTTCTACTTTTTCCAGGTATATTTCTGTTCACTATTTCCGTATGTTTACGATCTATGGTTTGATTCATGAGGAAAACAGGTATATTCGATGAACGAGCCCTTTCGCAACAACTATCCGGAGTGTATCGTTTTTCTAAAAATGATACCGCGAATGCGGTCACAACACGTGGTCGGAGGCACACCTGCTGCAATTATGTAATGAAATATGGAGTGCATATGAGACGGGCGTAATGACTGTTACAATAAAGCTGTTTTCCGCATTGCCCGTTGATGAGAGCAAACTTGAATTAGAGGCGTACTTATGGAAAGTTCTGAGGATTCTGACATCACTCTTCTACCAAATGACCACGTTCAGATACCCCGAAGTACTGCTACCTGGAATCGTGATTATCATTTTAGTCTAGAAATGCCTGATGAAAGGTATTTTTCTCTGGTGATGCCATACTTGACGAATCAGAGTGCTGAGATCAGGTATTTCATTAATTCCGAGACCTTGATGGTATCTGAATAGAAATCATCACTGAGATGGTAAACATTCTGTAATAATGGGTTTAAATTGTGTCACTCGAATGAGAATCCTATTTTGACTTTATGAACTTATTAGCACTTTAAAAATTTATTTTAAAATAATGTTAAATCCGTTTAACATTATATGTAATGTAATTGGTTTAACCAATTACATCAATAAATAACCAAAATTGCCAATAAATAACTTTGTAAAAGAGGGATAAATGAAATTTTAAATAATGTTTAAACTATTTCGAAACAAAACACAAACAAACAAAGAAAATAAATTACAAAAAGATTGGGAAAAATCACTAAAAAGATTGAGATCTTTACGGGACTCAAGGGAATCATCGTCATCCGTCGCAAAGGCGTTAATTGCGGCTTAATTGGTTCAACGTTTAAGGCGACATTTCTGACTCACGGCTCTAAATGTTCACCGAGTTTAATAATAACCTCGTAAATGAATACGTTCGTAATATTAATTGATAGAGAACTTATATGGTACAGCAAAAAGTTTCGAAGGAACATGGAGGGAAGTTGCTTCGAAAAAGTCTGAAAAAGCACGTCCAAGGAGCTAAATAAGACGTGCGCCGCACACATAGGTAGATAAGTCTACTCGACAATAATTATGAAACATATGCGGGCACGTGTTCATGTCACGCCTTTGTTTGTCCGTTACAGAGACGAGTAGGTATCGGATAATAAATTATGCAAACAATAACTAAATCATTTTTACCCTACACCCCTGTTCTCCTCCCAAGTTTCTTAGCATCTTAAGGCTCAATAAATTATTTAACCCAGTAATTATCTCTCTAATTAGGCCTCGGATAAATGCTTAATTACGTCACGCCCTTGTTTGCCGAATTAGCTCGTACATATTCGACCTTTTCGATTCTGTAAACTACCAACTGCTACTTTGTTATTTGCGGTTTTACTTCACGATAATGCGTGCTCAGTTTGACAACTTGGCCTGTTTAGCGCTCCAAGAGAAAACGTCTAACCTCAAGTTTTTTTGCCCGCTTTCGATGAATAAAGATTTGGTTCACAAAAATATTTCTCTCAGAAAAATATTTGCTTCTTTTAATAAACAGAAAATTAGAGTGATTTTGATTTAAATGGGATATCTTGTGCGAAAATTTCGGTAAAGAAAATAAATTGTGTATTGTGGGAGAATTGTGTATAACACGTAGGCCGTAACTTTATGCAATCCAGGGTCAACATTCGCGTCGCATATCATTTAGATAAACATTGATAATTTTCCTCTCATCCCAAGTTCTTCGTTGTGTTTTCTCTGACTCTAATCGAAGTTTGTTTCTTCACTATAATCTTTCAACCGAAATAATATTACCACATTAAAAATTTTGAGAAACAATAATAAATTTGTTGCGAACATTAGTTTTGAAAATCAGTTTAGTTACTTTTAATGAAAACATTTATGATTGAATGTAGAAGAGTTTAATTGGAAATATATAATTTGTTGAGTAGCAGGTTTGCAAACTTTATCAGCGATAAGAAGGAACGTTTAAAACCAGTCGGGATTTTTAGCTGTCCTCTAAAAGAGCGAACTTGTCCCAGTGATTAAAAAGCATCTGGATTTCTATAAATAGAAAACCAGCTGTTTTTTTATTACTGTTTATGCACTGCCTATCTACTACTCTTTGAATGGGAAAAACCACTTTCTCAGCTAAGCAAAGGCAATGTAAATAAACGTGAATCTAACGTAAACCTATCGCTCCTGATCATTTAATCGTGGCGACAAAAATTATATTAATGAATCACTCATTTGGCATATAAGTTAAATCCAGTTATTCCATCAAAACTTACTTCACATCCCACTAAGAAAATCATTTCAAAGAACGGAAATTACACTTGTTAAATTAAATTACTCCTAAATCTTCAAATAAATGTTTATCTTCATTTAGTAAAAAATGTAATTGTTCAATTAATTTAAATTAACATGCTTTCATAGAAGTTTTTTCTAACATTATTTTTCTTGATGAGAAGATATAAAATGGACATTGGATACTTCCTCCAAGGAAGAATTAATCGTTAATGTGACATGAATCACTCATAGAATAAAAAGGCGTACACTCTAAGGAAATGGCGATACGTAGTTGCGTACATGCGTGCAAAATTATTACACATAATGCGTTTGTAATTTGAAATGCAACAAACGTCGATGCATGCGACAAGCATGCGGTAATTCGGTTATTACTGGAGGATGTGTAAATCACCTCTCGGATCTGAGTTATATGTATATTTATTTTAGTATCGTTAATAAGTACCTTCTCGATTTTCTATTCCAAATAAAGCAACACCGACGACACATTAACAACATAAAGTTAATTACAACATATAAATATCACCGTAAAAAGAAAGGTAAAAGAAATATGTATCTGAAGTTTTGAACCTTAAACTGAACGAGATATTTTTTCATAATTCAAACGTGCCTTAAACTTATATTTTTCCCGCTGCAAATAAAAAGAAATATGTAAGGAATAAAAGAAAATCAAGAGTTAGGTATCTTGATGCATTCGTTATACTGCGACAATTCGCGATAATAGCAAATGTTTATACTCATAATTTATGTGCATCGCTCGCATTTTTTATGAAATGATTAGTCATAGAGTTATAAGTGGTAAGTGACACTAGAAAATGTTTATTAGCACTGCAAACGTTTGCACGTGTCGAACATTCACTGAAACTTATGTACAAAATGTACCAAACATTTTAAAATTCGAAATCTTTTTCCTCTTTTAAAAGATTGAAATTTAGAAAAATGTTCTAATTAAAAAAATGTGTCATCAATTAATTTGAAATCACGTATTGTGATAACAATGGACTTTCAAACCATCTATAATTTAAAAACTACAATTATTATTGATACCCTTTAAATTCAAAAGTTAACTTTCAATTTTGGTTACAAATTATTTTAATTTATGAAAAATCTTATTTGGATTTCACACTTGTTTAGTCGAAAATAAATATTCTGATAAATTCACATAAGAAATCAATTTAAGTGAAAAGTAAGATTCTTTCAGTATAATGCAAAAAACGAATTCATTCATTCAAGTGTTTCTGAGAGGTTCATTCATTATATTCCAAGAAAAAGATGATAAAAACTGATTTCTATTTTTATCCTGAAATTAAAAACGTGCATTTCCGTCGAATTAAATAGATTTCCTCGTAGGACAATTTCGTTTGAGTCGACTATGTGTATTGTTATTTGTGTGAGTGGCGCTTCTCATCCAAATTACGAACCAATGACTCCTAACGTTCTTCGCTTCAATTCACACGCAGTAAACTTTGTTAGCATCTTTAGTAAAGCGGAGTGAAAATGCTCAAATTGATCAGATCTTTTGAGCCTTGTGAAAAAAAGTTGTGGTTTGGCATCAGAAAGAAGGGGCAAAAAAAAATTTTCGAAACAAAAAATTTTCTTCTGTTCGGAATTTTGCCTTGAAAATTCGACACTGAACAATTTTCAAATTTTTCCCATGGGAGAGATAATTATGGTGAATTTTTTGTACATATAGTTTTCGATGGTAAATAATAATATAAAATCAAAAATTAAGAAAAAAAATTTTCTCCAAGTTAGATGTGTTCAACTTTTTTAGAATAAATATTTTTTTTATTTCTCAAAAAACATTATTTTTGACGTTTTCAAAAAATTCTAACTAGCCGAATTTTTTTTCAATTTTGGATTTTATATTATTATTCATCATATAAAACTACATGCATAAAAAATTCGCCATAATTATCCCTCCCATAGGACAAATTTGAAAAATGTTCAAAATTTCAAGTCAAAAGTCAGTTCATTTTTAAAAAAATTTTTTTGCCTCTTTTTTCTGATGTCAAACCAAAACTTTTTTCCCTAAGCTCAAAAGATCCGATCAATTTGAGCATTTTCTCTCCGCCCTAATCTTTGGTCTTCGATTATAGGTTATTTGTATTGTATTAAATACAAAACCATTTCAAAAAATTAGTGAATTTTTTACTTTTCCAATATTTATCAAAGAAAATTTATATACATATCTAAGAATGTTTAGCATATTTTAAAATTATTTTGATACTTAAAATTAGAAATTCAACGCTATTTTCGTTGCATCCTAAGTTGGTATTTAGTGTAAAAAAGAGAAATTTTGTGTGAAAATATTTGCAAGTTCCTTTGCATTTCTAAAATTAAAACTTGTCACTCAAAGACAATGATTTCGTTGTCAAGGCTACGTCAATCGTGAAAAATGAGTGAGGAGAATATTTGAAATTTTTGGCATTGGCTCAACATTTATATCAGAAGATACCTAATAAGAATTTTTTTCTCTTCGAAACGCTCGAAAAAACTTATAGTAATATTTTTAATTGACGAATTGAAGTTTAATAAATCATTTAAATCTATTTCTTTAAATTTAATCTTCGATTCTTCAGTAACTAAATATATTTTATACCTAATACGGTATTTTTCCTCTGATTATAAATATATTTTTTGAAAACATAAGCTTTCGAACTTCAACTTCCTAGCTATGATTTCCCAAATTAATCGAGTTTAAACTTTGAATATATTTTCATTGGATAATTTTCTTTGAAATGGCCTATTTCCTATTTCCAAATTTCTCTGATGGTAGAACTAAATGTTTTGGTTTCCTACAAGCATGTGGCTAACTTCCAACTGCCAGAGTGATAAATTCAACTATGAGTTGAGTCCCTCATGAAAATGAATTACTTTTGTAGTCACAAACTCATTTCTTGTGTCAAAATATTCACTGCTGCTAATTTTATTAGTCTCGTAAATTAATCTTATGTTCCTTAATAATTTTGAAAATGTTACAAAATAATTACCTCCAGTTTGTAAAATCTATAATCTGTACCCTTCCGAAATTTTCACGTTGAGAATAGATAATTTGCTTTCCATGAGGCGTCAGAAGTCTGATCGTAATTCTAATCATAGTAACAATAACAGCAGTTATAAACTCTGCAGCACTTGTTTCGTTATTCCAAGATTAAGACTGCAGAAATAACCGCGTAGTTATTTTAGTACACACGTGCCATTTTTTATAGCAGCTGCCCACTTGGCTACTGAACAATTTTATTGCTTCATATAAAAAATGAGTGAAGAGTGAATATTATTACTGAGCGAAAGTGCAGTGACGTGGATAATGAACATTCCTTTTAACGAATATAGTTTCCATTGTTCGGAGACAATTATTAAGATGATGAGGCGAAAGAGTTGTTATGTTCGAGGTAACGGTCCATAATCCATATTTCAAAACGTCAAATTAGCAATCTGTTTCATATTTCAAAAAGCCAATTAGCATCTGTAAATTAGCAAAATTGTAGAATATTCAATAGCCAACTTAGCTTTTTCTTTACAAAGAGCTCTATCTAATAAAATTTGATTTTATTAATTGTAAAATTTAAAGAAAGAAGAAACTTTATCAGCAACGTTTTTCAGAATAAATTTGGCTATAATCAGTCATTTCTCTGGGCATTATTTACTGCATTTAAAGAGTATAAGCAGAAGGCAAAAGCAACATAACGGGCGTGTTTGCAACGGCGGACGTGAATCGAGATAGCGTATTAAAATAATACACCAGCGCGATAACACGTATTTATAATATCTGCACGGCCATAGTCGGACGATATTTGCCGAGATCACAATTGTGCATGACTCTTATAAGCGGCTCCCGTTTAGATGTCGTACTATATCTCTTGTTTCGTACGTCGATCCCTCTAGTCACGCTTGACCACAGAATTTATCGAGTGGAAAGAAATAGGACATGAAAAAATCTCAAGTGCAATTTTTTCCGCCAAAAAATCTCTTAACCCCTTCGCAGTGCAGGTAAAAATGAACTTTCTGTGTTCCCAGTGTGTGAAAAAAAATCTTCGGATTCAGTTATTAATTTTATTATTTACGTTTTTAGGGTCGCTCAATCCAAATCTGATAACAGAATTTCAAAATTCAAACTGGCGGACCAAAATGCAAAATTCCAAAAAATTCTTGGATTTGTATGAAACTTAGTCTCTTAAAGTTTCTGAGGTTAAATTTCTGACCTCGAATTTTTAAAATTCTAAATGGCAAATTTTTAAAATATCGTAAGCTGACCAATTGTTGGAATTATTTGATATTTAGTATGACAAAACTTCAAAACAATAAAAAAATTGAAATTCGCCTATTGTTTACTAATATTTAAATGCAAATTGAGGCCGGTCGGTAACCATGTATTTTTAGTTTCGCCAACAAAAAGTATCGAGGGAAGTTCATAGTTGAAAAAAATTCCAGTGAAGCATTTGTTCCTCATTATATTCTTTTTCGCCAAAAAAATAATAAAAAGTCGAAAATTTTATTCTTTAAAATACAATAATTTTCAAAGTTTACATGTCAACTGAGCCACATTCGATTGCAAGTCTGAAGAATTTTACAGAAATATGGATTAGTATTATTTTCATTAATATTTTTTATTTTTATTATGCTGCAAAATATTTTAAATAAACTTTTATACTCATAGTGACTTCAGTTATGTCCAAATTATTAAATATTACTATCGTCCTATACTAATTTGCATTTAAATATTATTAAACAACAGGCAAATTTCAACTTTTTTATTGTTTTGAAGGCATCATTGCACTACACTTCATGTTTACACCAAATTTCAAATAATTTCAACAACAATTGGCCAACTTACGATGATCTATGTTTTAAAAACTTATTGAATTTGGGGGTAAAATTTGTTTAGTTTTTAATTTTTATTATTAAAAATAATTACTGGACGAAAAAACGGCAAATAGATAAAAGTTCCGTATCATTATTCTCTACATTTTAAACGACTACATTTAAAAAAAATTAAATTTTCGACTTTTAAAATTTTCATAAACTGAGACGTGTGGCCAATACTTTTACACGTTTTCGAGAGCTCAGTGAGTTATTCGATCCGAACGCTCAATTGGTATCTTACGGTTTTTGGGGTCGCTGAATCCAAATCTGATAACATAATTTCAAAATTTAGGATTTTGGATTCAACATGGCAGATCAAAAATTTGAATTCATTGCCTCCGCACGAAAAAAAGTACCAGTATGGCGACTTTTCGTCCAACGAAATAGTTCAAATTTCTATTTATAGTAGGATTTACTAGGATTCGCATTGTAAGACTTGCGATTTCAGCTAACAGAAAAAACAATTTCAAATTGTATCTAATATGGAAAAAATTAAAAAATTGAAAACTAAAAAGTTTTCGATTTTTTTTCTACTAGTTCAGATAGTAAATCCTACCAGAAATAGTAATTTGAACTACTTCGTTGGATTTTTTCCGTGCAAAAGACTTTAAAATACCTATTTTTATAAAAATCTAACCATTTTAAAATTTTGGATACGCCATACTGGACCCGCCATTTTGAATTTGGAAAGTCTGTTATCAGATTTGGATAAAGCGACCCCAAAAACCGTAAGATACCAATTTCTATGAAAATCCAACCATTTTTTAATTTTTGATCCGACATTTTAAATTTTGAAAATCTGAGTTCAGATTTGGATTCAGTGACCTTAAAAACCTTAAGATACTAAGTTTCATGGGCATACCTCAGAAACCTTTCACTTTTCAGTGAAAAAATAAACGATAAAATTTCTGAAAGCACAGCACTAGGAATTTCTCTATATTACCTATAAGTTCGAGAAAATCATATTTTGCAGTTGGACAGACAATAACTATTGTCTTAAAATCGTTATTAAAGAAGAAAAAAATTGATTTTGCGAAACAAGCGGATCTGTCGGTAAGGTAAATGTCCCAGTAATCGTGACTTTAATCCCAGTAACCGTTTCGACGTCAATCTTATTTTTTAAGCATTTATACCTGATTGTTATTGATTTTGATAATAAGTAATGCTGAAGCTCGTTATTTTTTGTTACAAAATACTTTTTTAAAGATCGTTTATAATTATTTCTTTAGGTTATGTGCCAATTGCACGATTACTGGGACCAGTACGATCACTGGGACATTTACCTTATTTCATTTGTTTTTAAAAACTTTTGAAGGTCGGTTGACGAAAATTTGAAAATTAGAAAATGAAAATAAAATATGGAAAGAAATTACTTAATTAGGCAATTAATTACGAAAAATTTAAGGAGTGTGAAGATGTACAATTAAAAATTAATTAAAAATGTAATAAAAGACGTTAAAAATTATCTCCGAAGCAACCAAAAATATGACAATTTCCTTGTGTGACGTCACTCGAGACATGTAAATCAGCAATTTCACATTGAACAAATTTTAATTTTTTAATTTAACCGTTACGGTCGACCGTAACGATTTATAATTTTCTGCTACAAGTTAGCAATTAAGTATTTGTTCCTTGAGCATAATCACAGAAAGCTGAAGAAAAACCATGAGAAGGTATTTATAAACTTTTCCAAAACTTTTGATTATATTTCAAGGAGTATCATGAGTGTTACGGTCGAGTTTAAATTTTGTACGCACAAATTTTTTTAAAATTATGATTCCTTTCATAAGAAAATAAGCACAATAGTTTAGATTGGCCATTACTCTCTATTATTACTTAAATTTTTAGTTTTAATAAGTTTCTATCGCGTGCAAGCTGGCTTATTTTCAAAAAGTCTGCAAACATAAGCGTTACGGTCGAAATGTCAAAATTCGAGGGACATACTTTTGAAGCCTGTGACTGGATTCGTATTAAAAAAAAAAAACAGATTCTCATGAATAAACATGATTCTGCTTTAATTAGCTTGCAATAGATATTTTGTTTTATGGCCTTATCTTATTTCGTCATAGAGTTTAAGCATAAAAAGCATATGAAAATTTGGATCGGAACAAGCTGGCTTCATTAAAAATCCAACATACAAACTTCAATTACTTTTGATCGAAAGAATAAATCTATTTAAAACTATTTGTGCAGTATAGTTTACACTATAATGCATACCTTAAAATAAAAATTAATTTGATATATATTAAAATTACCTACTCTCTAAATCTGAATTAGTAGTTTTCTACCAATGAAATAGTGCCGAATCGTTTATCAATTGCTTTAGTAAGCATTTCTACTAGTTAATAGTAGAAAACTACTAATTCATAGTAGAAAACTACTAATTCACTTAGTAAGGCTTATTAAATAAATTAGTAACCCTTACTATGTGAATTAGTAGTTTTCTACCATTAATTAGTAGTTTTCTACTACAAATTAGTAGAAATGCTTACTAAAGCAATTAGTAAACGATTCGGCACTATTTCATTAGTAGAAAACTACTAATTCAGATTTAGAGCGATATCTTTGAGGGACACAATAGAGAAAGGTTCCTGAGATATGCACTCATACAAATCCAACCATTTGCAATTTTTTGTCTATTTTCCAATCCGCCAATTTGAATTTTGAAATTCTGTTATCAGATTTGGATTCAGCGACCCCAAAAACCTTAGGATTCTCTCTTTCATAAAAATCGGAATAGTGTAAAGCTTCCTTTTTTTTTAATGGCCGTTACGGCCACATACACACTGGTGACTTGTGGTACGACTTCATTTTGACCGAGATCGGCTCATCATACACAGTGAAGAGGTTAAAATGAGTAAAATTTAAAATTTGCGCCATGAAATTTTTAATAGAGTATTGCAAAAAATTCCATAGTAAAAATATAAAATATTTAAAGTTTGCAGTACACTTTCTTTATACAAAAATTTACACCAGCAGCAAAATCCTTTTCATTGTCAAGTAAATTATTATTAATAAATTATTATCAAAAATTATTAGGCTAATTTCAAGGTTTAAATTAACTTTCATTAGATTCATCCCTCCTAATTCTGCAAGTATTAATTGAGACCAATCCCGTTAATATAAATGACATATAGAGACCTCAGTTTAATTATCAACAGAGCGACTGATAAGAACTTTCTTGAATCCTACAATTTTTACGCTTGCTAAGATAAAGAATAAAACAGAACCTCAACTAGATACATAACCCAAGGAACTTAGAATTTTACGACAGATTTTCGTCCGGTTATGAGATCATTATTCCACAATGATTTATGGACAGCTGCTACTTATCCATGCAGCTGTTGATGAAATGACAAATAGTCATTTTTGCCTTCTTTAAGAACACAAAAACAATAAACTAAGCCGAAAAGATAGCATAAATTTCTCGCTGCGCTAAATTCAAAAATTTTTGATCTTGGAAAATATGCAAATTGAGAACAAAAATTCAGATTGGGGACTACAGTTTGAATACTTTTCATTGTTAGATGGCTATAAAAAGAAATGATTTCATTATTCCTAGTAAATGAACAATGGGGATAGATAATTGTCGTACTTTGCATTTTCTCAGGCCATGATTTTTCACCTGGTTTAGGAATTCCGACGTCATTCTTCACAAATAAGTGAAAAAAACCACTAAACTTGAATGAAGTGTTTCGAAATAACTCTCTGGAGTTTTTATCGGTTTTATTACTGTTAACTACAGTTTAAGAAGATTAATTCCTGATTTGCATGAAAGTATGTTAATATAATTACCTAAACAACATGGCAAGGTAGCTTCAGCAAGAAGATTGTAGATATTGAGATGCTATCTCGTAAGCATGTTGCTGCCAATCTGGACTCTTCAACGCTTCTGCCTGAGCGTCTAACGACCACCTGCAATCCGAAAAAAAGTTCATTTAAAACACAGGCGTAATGACACAAAAGGACAATTCCAAAGTTCAACTCTTAAAATCGAGTCTATAATGCTAAATACTTATTAATCAAAATAAATCACACTTTGTCATATTTGTGCAATGCAATAATGTATATGAGGAAACAAAATCGATGAGATATCATGTCCTTTGTACTTTAATCACTTTGGTCACACACGAGATACGAAGTAGTGGGATTATTGATACTGATAAACGTTTCCATGATATTCACAGAATCTATTATATGAATTATACATAAATTAAACTAAATTAAATTAGTATTTTCTTTTAGATCTACGCCAATGGACAATATTAGAGCGAAACTATCATGCAAAATGTGATTAAGGCTTGACTACTTCGTGTTTGCTTTACAGCCTAATCCTTTCACGTGATTAGTATATAGCTACCGGAAAAAAAGTTAAGTCAGTGACACGAGGCAATAAAGCAAGGACATCAAGAGAGATGACGTCGTATTATGCCACAAAGAGCAAACTGGAAGTGTGGCTAACATAAGATGCTTGGGGCTATTTTGACGGCTGCTCCGCCCCCTCGACATGCCTGAAAGAGGATGATGAGTGCCCACGTGGAACTGTGACGAAGATTCAATGTGCATTTGTAAAAAATATCATGAAACATTTATCAAGAAGGAAAACAGCTTAATGTTTCAATCAATCATTTTTTAAGTATTAAATCAGTATAAAATTGTTTAGGAAAGTAATTGTTTGGTTCATCTTCCGACGGATTCTATGGCAGATTTATAGAATCCAGAGGAAAAGTCTGCTAAGAAAATTTTCCTTGTGTAGACAAGTATTTTAAAAATGAAGATGTTGTTTTGTTGAATGCACGATGACATTATCTAGATCCTTGGTGATAGATGTCACACTGATCATGTCACTTTTATCGTTTATTACAAGTCAATAACCGTTGATAACTTAATATATTGAAGTCAATAAGGTCTGAAAGCAACCAAGCACAAAAATAAGTAAATATTTGATCTTTTGATCCTGTAATTGATAGGAGATTACAGCACTTTAGTTACGCCCACTTGTGAAGCTGCGATTGTCCATGGTCATGTCATCACGTCACTAATATGTCATCTAAAAATAAAAACTAGTTCAAACTCGGCTTCGAAACAAAGGATTGGTATTTAGTCTTTCAAACAGACTTTTTGTCCTATACGATTCCTTTTGTTCCTTTGCGCAAAACGTAAAATGTTTATAAACAACTATTGTTTTATAAGGTTGTCAATTCAGAAATAATCAGTGTTTGAGCAAAGTAAAGTTTAATAATAAAATTAAGTAAATAAATAATAATAAATAAAATAATAATAAAATTAAGTAAATATATAAAATTCGTTAAAATTTGTCTGAACCAAGGAACTGAAGTGACTTTTGCCCAGGGAGCCAAAACAAATAATCTTTCTTTATGTTGAGTATCAAATGGTTTTCAATGTGCTAAAATATTTTGACAGGTATTTTTGATGTCCATAAAATTGTTTTAACCTTCCTTTATTACCGTCCATCAATTTTGTTAGAAAAATACCTTCAAAAAACAAAGTGGATGGTTTTCATAAGAGATTAATAATCGGTCATATGGAAATTATTTATATCTTAATTTATGTTTTTAATTTAATCTCAATTATACGAAAAGCCAAATCAGAATATTCCTGGAGAAAGCCAAGATTGTAACCAGGGGCGTAGCGAGTGTATTGGGTTTTGGGGGGTTAGTATTGACAAAATACCGACTCAATAAGTGGAATTTGCCGACTAGTTACCATTTTTTACCGACTAGCCGACTTTACAGTCGAATTAGTGTATTCTTTCATTCCCTATTTCTACCTTCATTTGTAAAGGACTGAAATTCTACTCAAAGTCAAAACAATATCTTTGGGACCCTTCTTTACGCCGAAAAATTCTTACTAAAATGACTAAATATAATAGACAGGCGTAAAAGATTCTCGTTTTTGTGTGCGGTCTATAAATTTCATGGTCGAATATCATTCTCTCTAATTCAGAGAATAGTCATGGACATAACGTGCTCAGAAAGCATAGTTCGGAAGATTGTAATCGAAGCCAGGTAAAATCGAGAGGTAGAATTGGTTCTTTTTAGAAAACCGATCAGTTGTAAAGTCGTCGCTTTATGGGCCTTCAAAATCGAGGATCTTGTTACTTCTTATTTGAAATCGAGATCACAATGACCTGTGTTTGGCTGGACCGATGGATCGTTTCATTTAACAACTTGGAAAAATGACTGCTTCTGACTTGCTCAGAAAGCATAGTTCGGAAGATTGTAATCAAGAGGCCAGGTAAAGTCGAGAGGTAGAATTGGTTTTTTTTAGAAAACCGATCAATTGTAAAGTCGTCGCTTTATGGGCCTTCAAAATTGAGGAACTTGTTACTTCTTATTTAAAATCGAGATCACAATGACCTGTGTTTATCTGGACCGATGGATCGTTTTATTTAACAACCTGGAAAAATGACCAAGCTGCTTCTAACTTGGCTGCTGCCCAAGATTCGAAGCTTCGACGTTTGTAGCATACGAGAATTCTTTGATGGTTCAACAACTATAAGTAAGGAGTACCGACATTCTCTCACGAGATTTTCTAATGTGTTCATCAAACTCGTATCGTGGTTTCATCCAAGAGAGAGCAATGTGCGGAGATTTTATTATAAAATTAGACTGAAATAAATTTTAAAGAAAATTTTTTTTTCATTTTACTTACTAAAATTCCAATTTTATGCAAACAGCAATCTCCAAAAATTTGTTGAAACATCTGTTAACTTCCACTTTATAAAAAAAAAATTGAATTAATTCCATCGGAAAGCATTAAAACTATGAAATCTTTAGGCTGAAGATTTCTTAACTAAGAAATCTTTAGGCTGAAGGTTTCTTAACTAAGAAATCTTTAGGCTCAAGATTTCTTAACTAAGAAATCTTTAGGCTGAAGGTTTCTTAATTAAGAAATCCTTAGGCTGAAGATTTCTTAACTAAGAAATCTTTAGGCTGAAGATTTCTTAATTAAGAAATCTTTAGGCTGAAGATTTCTTAACTAAGAAATCTTTAGGCTGAAGGTTTCTTAACTAAGAAATCTTTAGGCTGAAGATTTCTTAACTAAGAAATCTTTAGGCTGAAGGTTTCTTAATTAAGAAATCCTTAGGTTGAAGATTTCTTAACTAAGAAATCTTTAGGCTGAAGATTTCTTAATTAAGAAATCTTTAGGCTGAAGATTTCTTAAC
>JBAGKK010258091.1:0-42378 GCA_037177015.1 Euceroptres primus | reverse complement strand
TTACTTCAAATGGACAAATTTTTAGTTTGATTTTTTAAATTTCATTGACCGTGAAAAATGTTTGCGAACTGGGAAAAAACCGGGAAATGACCGGGAATTTTTATGTTTGATTAAAACGGCCACCCTGTTCTTATTACTACTATAGATACTGCTCTCTATAATTTGTTTTCTTTTATTTATTTATATATATATATATATATATATATATACTCATCGTTGGGTTATGGGCCGAACTCGGGGGTAGACGGTCCTCAATTCAATGCTCCTAAAATCCAGTTTGAACCAGATTTAAACCAACGAGCGAGCAGTCTTATGTCAATATTCAGGAGCGCGTATATGGTCTCTGAACGTACAAAAGTAAATGTGCAGAGAGTCGTGATGTAAACAACTTCTGGCGGTCCTGACTGTTTGAGCGATGTTGGCCGGTCAAGGGACGCTCGGAGGGGGGGGGGAATCAGTGATGCGTGAACGACCATGAAGCCGGCTGGTAATCCAGTGGCCCATAATTCAACGATGAGTGTATATATAATGTTTATCAAGTGTTTTATCAATACATTAAATTTTAAAAGTATGTGGCCCACTATTTTCAAAAGTATATCTCTCTTGTTTTTCTTTTTTTTGTAATTAAAAGATGTCTAAATTTAAAAACATATTTTAAGCACACACTTTTTTAAGTCTTAGATATTGCAAACTTCGTAAAGATTCTTGTATGTTTTTTTTTTTTTCTTTTGTTTAGAGATTACCAAAACAGTATAGACTTTAAGCCACTGCGAGAGACAGATGCAGTTGAGGACCACCAGATCACAGTGTGCGTGAGAAAACGCCCGCTAAACAAAAAGGAGCAAAATCGGAAGGAAGTGGACGTGATCAGCGTTCCTAGCAAGGATCAAATAGTAGTGCATGAACCCAAAGCGAAGGTGGATCTAACCAAGTATTTGGAGAATCAGCTCTTCAGATTCGATTATGCCTTTGACGAAACTTGTACAAACGAGATTGTCTACAAATACACAGCAAAGCCTCTGGTGCAGACGATATTCGAAGGCGGTATGGCAACCTGCTTTGCCTACGGACAAACTGGAAGTGGAAAGACGCACACAATGGGTGGAGATTTTAATGGCAAAACTCAGGATTGCAAAAAGGGGATTTATGCCATGGTTACGAAGGATGTTTTTAAGTACCTGAAATCGCCCAAGTATCGACCTCTCAACTTGGTCATCTCCGCTAGCTTCTTTGAAATCTACTCGGGAAAGGTTTTCGATCTTTTAGCCGATAAGGAAAAGTTGAGAGTTCTCGAGGATGGAAAGCAACAGGTGATTAATAATAGCAATTGATATTTTTCGTGGGTTTAAGTATTAATTGATAATAATAATATTAATAATAATGACCAATAACACCCTCGTACATATAGGTACAAATTGTTGGCCTGACAGAGAAAGTTGTGGAAACCTGTGATGAGGTCTTGAAACTCATTCAGCATGGAAATAACGCTAGGACCAGTGGACAGACGAGCGCCAACTCCAATTCCTCGAGGTCGCATGCAGTTTTTCAAATAATAGCGCGAACTCCAGGAATGCACAAAGTCCATGGGAAATTCTCTCTTATTGATTTGGCTGGAAATGAAAGAGGAGCTGACACATCATCTGCGAATAGGCAAACACGTAAGCTGAGTTATTAGATTCTGGTTTTGAAATCTATAATAGAGTCACGCACGTACATTTTGGAAAGATTTTAATTCTTTGAAAAATAAATAATAATCGCTTTTAATGACGGTAGACACAGTAGTAGGAGTTTTAACAATTTTTCAAATTAATTAATTGTTTCTTTTTCGCAGGAATGGAAGGTGCTGAAATTAACAAATCGCTTCTGGCTTTAAAGGAGTGCATTCGTGCTTTAGGTCGTAAAGGAACGCACTTACCGTTCAGAGCGAGCAAATTGACTCAAGTGCTCAGAGACAGTTTCATTGGTGAAAAATCAAAGACGTGCATGGTTAGTTCCAGATGTTTAACAATTAAAATTAATAATTGAATAAACTAAAATTAATTAGGTATTAGGTATATCTACATTAATTAGGTATATCTATATTTTAAAGCTGTTGGACTCTATATTAAATATTTAATCCAAGATCTCAAATTGAATCTAGCACACTTTTAAAATATCACTGTAAATTCCACTGTTTTTTATTTTATAGATTGCCATGATTAGTCCCGGAATGAGTTCCTGCGAACATTCGCTCAACACATTGCGATACGCAGATAGAGTAAAGGAGTTGGCTGCGACAGATCCGACCGAAACTAAAGTTTCTCCCACAGATGAAGACGACCACGATATAAAAACGATCGAGGAAAAAATAACAAACAATAGTGTGCTCTCTGATAGTGATTTGGCCCAATTACGCTCCCTCAATGTAAGCCTCTCTCTTTCTGTTTATTATTTTTGTTGAAATGTTAAACAGATAATCCAATTTTATTTGCAAAACTACACTATTTTGGCTTTTTTTGGTCAGGAGGGCGAACTCTCTCAAGATCTGTACACTTTCCATGAGGCCGTATCGGCTTTGCAGATGCTTGAGGAAGAGGTTCTGGATACTCACAAAACAGTTATCGATAGCACCAACGCATTCATAAACGATGCGCACTCTGTCTTCTCCGCAACACATGAAGTCGACTATGATCAAGAAGGTAACGGCAACAAAAATGATTACTTTTACTTAATTTTCTTTGCACGATTCTGCGTGAGTGTCGATTGTTGTCGTCGACGTTATTTCTTTTTTGCACTGCTTTGAAAAGTATACCTATAACATATTCAAGAAGCAGTAGCAGTATCAGTTAAGCTGTAATCGCAAATTTTGTAACAAAAATTTTTAATTACATTTGACCATCAAGATTAATTTTTGGACATGTATAAGCGGAAGAGACAACAATATGGTGTTGAAAAAAAATTACGAAAAATTAAGAAAATACGAATTAGAGTTTCTACATATAGAAATTGTAAATTAAAAATTTATTTAAAAATTGTATTTTAAAATGCTTGCTGTTGCTGCTGCTGTGTCCAAACAGGAACGAGTGTGCAAGCTTCCAAATTTTAAAGAGATTTTTACGCAATGCTACTAAAAACAATGGAAATTATGTTTTAAAAAAAGCGAAAACAATAACACAGTGCCACAAAAAAAAGTGTCGTGAGCAAGAAACTAGACCCCACCTATCCTATGGTTTTTGACCCGCTGATTACGAATCCGAAGGTCGTTTTATCAAATTGGCTCTAGTTTTTACATAACTTCAAAGTTTTCGAATTTTGGTGAAAATTTCATTTTTTTTCAGATATAATTTTTCGAATTAAAATCAATCAAAGAGCACAACTAAACATGTTTCCGCGATAAATATTTAGACACAACTATCCTTTTAGGTCAACTGCTGCACAAATGTCGTTAAAAATCGCGACACACGAGCTTTTTGGATTTGAACCTCACAGTCAACACATTGAATTCTTCGATGGAAACCAAACGTTCAATGAACAAGTTTTTCATTGCCTTTGTGGATGAAAGAGCAATAAGCCTTTCACTTTGGACGGCAGTACCGTGACTGAACAAGATTACAACCAAATTATGTTATCGTTTCCAATTTTCATTACAACAGCAAGTATGGAGCTGTTATAATGAAAATTGGAAGCGATAACAACTGCCTCGTAAGGGGATGTGTAGAATGATTCGCATTCCTGTTCACCACAGTAACGAAGCCAGCAAAGGCGCGCTGCCCTTGCAGGGTAGCGCGCCTTATCAAAATCGGAAAGCTCTGATACTTAGACCTAAGAAGATATCAGGGTTAACACCCTCAGGACGGTGGACTAACCTGCGATTGGGTCAGGGACCCTAACGTGCGGATTTTTTATATAGACATGGAACAAAAAAAAAACCAAAAGTAGAAACCTCAAAATAAATCGAACAGCTCTGAAATAGCAAATCATGTTTGTAATGAAGATGCAAATCAATTTTGCTACGAATGTGGCAAATATGAAGTTCAAAAAAATCGGCGGTATATAAATGATAAAATCAAGGATGTGTACAAAAATTGCTTCAACCTTGAAATCACAAACCAAGATAAAACTTGGGCCTCAAAATCAATATGTTGTGCTTGCAATAACATATTTTGGCGGTGGGACAAGAGCAGGGATCGAAATAATCTCATATTTGACAAACCTACAATATGGCAGCAACGGCAAAACAAGACTGACTGTTATTTTTGCAACACAGATTATTCCGGCGTCAATAACATAAAAAAAAAACAATCAAATATGCTGAAGTTTCGTCCGTACAAAAACCTATTATTTTTCCGAAAAACCACAATACTTGTAAAAATGATGAAATGATCGATGAAAATGACAATGCGAGTAATGAGATAGTTAGTGACGTGGATGAAAATGAAACTAGTGAAGCCTCTTATTCAAATAATAAGGAATCAAAGACACCTGAAACGTTTGCGCAGGACGAACTGAACGATCTCGGGCTGCCAAAAGATGGAGCAGAATATTTGGAAGCAATACTCAAGAAAAAAATTTACTGTCGAAAGGAGTAACTGCTTCCTTTTATCGCGACCGAGATACAAGTTTCCGAAAATACTTTTCTGCTGATGAAAAATCTTCATTAGTTTATTGCCATGACATTGAGGGTTTAATACATGAAGTGAAGCCAAATTGTTATAAGGATAAAGAATGGAGACTTTTCATTGATTCAAGTACATGGAGCTTAAAAGCAGTTCTACTGCACAACTCAAATGTCTACGCTTCGATTCCAGTTAGGCACTCAGTGCCGATGAAAGAAGAACACAACATGAGAGTATTGTTTGAAAAGATCAAATATGCCGAACATCAGTGGAAAATTTGTGTCGATTTGAAGATGGCAACAATCTTATTAGGACAACAAGCAGGATTCACGAAGAATCCTTGTTTCTTATGTTTGTGGGACAGTAGAGATCGCAAAAATCATTACAAACTAAAAAAGTGGCCTGTAAGAGACGCGATGAAATGTGGAACGAATAATATCATCAAAGAATCGTTGGTGGATAGACCTAAGATCTTACTCCCACCTCTTCATATTAAACTAGGTTTAATGACACAATTTGTAAAGGCTTTAGACAAAGAAGAGGACTTTCAGGTATCTCAGGCAAAAATTTCCTCACATCTCGGAAGTGAAACTAAAAGCCGGTATTTTTTATGGACCTCATTCGAAAGTTACTGAAAGATGACATCTTCATAAAAAAAATGAAAAAAGATGAAACATCGGCGTGGATCAGCTTGAAAAACGTCATTGAAAATTTTTTAGGGAACCACAGGAATGAAAATTATAAAAAAATAGTAAATGAATTAGTCAAAAACTATGAAAAATTAGGATGCCTAATGAACCTGAAGTTGCACTTTTTGCATCCTCATCTTGGTTATTTTCCTGACAATCTGGGTGATTACAGAGAAGAGCAAGGTGAGTGGTTTCATCAAGATATCAAAGAAATGGAAAGAAGATACCAAGGTAGGTGGGATGCCAATAATATGATGGCCGACTACTGTTGGCCAATGAAAAGAGACATCCCATCAGAGAAACGGAAACAAACAAGAGCGCCAATATATAGAAGTTTTAAATGCATAAAAGCGCGTCATTCGAAGTGAATCTGCGTATAAATGGAGTACATTTCATTCGAAGGTCAAGTTGTTGTTGTTGTACTCTGGAATTTTTGTCATAATATTACCTAATGACATAAAAAAAAACGTCTCAAACTTGCTCTTAAATCTAACGTGTTAAAATTCCCCAGTAATGTTCAAAGAAACTTATGTATCGCGAATTTCAGTGACATTTTCATAGCAGTTGACCTAAAATGGTAGTTGTATCCAAATATATTTGGATACAACTACCAAATACCAAATATTTGTAAACAACTACCAAATACCAAATATATTTGGATACAACTTCTCTTTTTATTGTTGGGCTGTGATATTTATCGTGGAAATATGTTTAGTTCTGATCTTTGCTTGATTTTAATTCGAAAAATTATATCGTCTGTAAAAAAATGGAATTTTCATCAAAATTCGAAAATTTTAAGGTTATATAAAAACTAGAGCCAATTTGAAAAACGGCCTTCGGATTCGTAATCAGCAGGTCAAAAACCATAGGATAGGTGGGGTCTAGTTTCTTGCCCTAGAAACTTTTTTTCTGGCGCTGTGTAATATTTCACTTTTAGAAGTTAAATGTGGTTTATTTGTTTGAGTAAAGGTAAGGAATGGGAGGCGGGAGGGTTATTTTTTCTTTAAATGTGTATTTTCTCAAGTAAATTTTTTGGCTGTCACTGTCACATTCTTTTTGTTTTCTCTGCACTATCACTCTGCATCGCGTTTCATAACAGATACTCGCGCACGTTCGATCCTCACTCTAAGCCAGAGTTGCCGTCCCCGCCGCCAACATCACACAGAATCAGGTTTCAGTACAACATTTAATGATGCTGTTATTAATGGGACTGCACCAACACCAAAGACAAATCAAATCCCAATAATTCACCAGAAGAGTAGCAGTGGAAATATCAGCCAAATTTCCAAAGATCAAGTTGATAGCACAGCATTAATAAAATCTCCCGGGAGTAATAACCTGCTACTGGAGCAGAGTAGCAATTCTGAGAGCGATTCGGGTTTCGATTGGTGCTCGAATTCGGGCTCTATTGACTCTGAGAAAACTCAGAACAAGATGCAAGTGAAAAAGCAGACGAAATACAGCTGGACTGGCACTTTTAAGAAAAAAAAATTAAATAGTCTCCTCAGGAAAACCTCTGCTGTAGTCGCTGTGAACGAAGATGCTACTGTTTTACGAAGGGAAACTTGTTCTTTGGCACCGGTCTCTTCCTGTTCTACAACAAACCAAGTGATGCTATTCAACAACCTGCTATTGACCGATTCTCCAAATGAAGTTCTCGAAAAAGATAATTTTTTTCTACATCAAGATAGTAATAGTGGCGAATACAAACAAGATCAGGAACCAAAAGATTTAGATGAGCGCCGGTGTAGGCGAAGGAGAAGGAAAAGTAGTCTCAGGATAAACAATAACAGTAAAACTGATAGCTCCCGCCGTCCAAGAGATCCTCATTTCACCGAATCAACTGTTTGTAACAATTTCAATATTTAATAAACCAATTTATTGAAAATACATTGACAAAGAACTGAACTGAAAATAATAGTCAACGATTTTTTCCCAGAGTGAATCGAATGTATCTTTGGCGGGATTCTTCTCCTCTGAAATCGCTGATGGAGAGCTCAAGTATCAAAAATTCGAGAATGTTCCTCCGTCTGGTGGAAATTTAGCCGCCGCTATCGCCCCCGAGAGTCTGCTGAAGAAAAATGAGAGCCCACAATGTCTTCTCCTGGCAAATGCGTGCGGCGAAATTATTAAAAAAAGCGATTTTCGGGATAAAAAGGATGAAGCAGAAAAAGTAGTACAAGTAAAAGAAGAAGAAGGACCTGGAAAGAAGACTGAGAAAAAGAGTAGAGTTTGTAATTTTACGATAGCGGTAGTCAAAAATGTCATTTTATTTTCTGTACTACCGGCAATTTATGTTTTGTTCTTCATTTATGCCGAAAAGTCACAGAATAATAAGGTTTAGAGCTTTAGAATTATTATTTGAAGAACGAGACTTTTCTTTGCTTCTATACGCGAAAAAGCATTTACTTTTTGACTCCATTATTTTTTTGGGGGATTTTAATGTCAAAAAGACTATCCAAGACGACAATGAATCTCTAATTTTCTTTCCTTAAAAAAAATTTTATTACGACAATTTAATTGTTTCGTAGTGAAAGAAAACCAATTTTTTCAAAGGGCAAGGAAAAATTTTAATTTTATCTGAATTTACTCGAAATCATCAAGTTTCCTCTTATTTTATATTGTGTTCATATATATGTAAAATTGTTTTCAAATGCTGCTCTATTGCTCAAATCTATATTTGAATAAAATAAGGAAGATTAATTGAAAAAAGAGTGTCATCAACTTGAGAGAGTGAGATACAGTGATGTGGAATTAAATATATGACTTTTATTCAAATGGTAAAGATGATTCACAAAAAGTTGTTTTCGACGCTTTGTATTAAAATAAAATTGTATAATCATGGACACACAACATTTTAGTCTCGAACGTATAGATTTTATAAAAGCGACTGATTATTTATCTGCTTAAATTAAAATATAAACTAATTCGCCTCTCCAGGCCCAAATAGTATATTGTGCATCAAGGGCGTAAAGGAGGTTATTTTGCCGAGTGTGAAGTTTGACGCACGAAGTAAAATATCCTTTAGACCTTGATGGACGCGATATTTTTTGTCAGGCTCCGTCTGAGAATGGGACGTCGAGATTGAATTCGTTAAAAATGTGCTATGTTTATTTCACTAATTTTGGAGTAAAAAAAATGTTTTCAGTGTTTTTTCTCACTCGGGATTTTGGCTTTTCGGCAAAAAGATGTTGTCTCAAACTTTTAGGAAGAGGTGCCATTTTCTCAATGGCGGTTTTTTGCTAATCAAAAAATTGCATTAAAATTTTACACCCGCTGAAGCGGGCGTAAAGTATTTTACGCCCGCTGACCGTCATCGGACTGAAATTGGCAACTCTTTGCTGGCTAAGCAGGCCCCTAAAGGAGTGTTTTCAGGGGGATCGGAAAAAAAAAATTTTAGTTCAATACTGAAATACTATGAGGGAGCATCCGTAAATTACGTGATACTTTTAGGTATAGGTTGGTATGCTCGTATCTCTATCATTCAAGAAAATTTGAGACAGGAGTATTCCTCTCTATACCTCAAAACGTGACGTGATATAGAAATGCGTAAAAATATTTAAAAATGTTGGGCCTTACATAAATTTTATGTATGATACATAGAAAACTAAGAATAGTGAATATTATAATCGTAGCAGATGAATTAATGATGCATTATGCGATGAGTGGCTGTAATAATAATAATAATAATAATAATAATAATAACAATAATAATAATTCGTGTAATTTGGGCACAACCAAACTTACAGAACTGAGACGGAAAAGAACAAAATTTGATTCGCCCTACTTGAGGAGGTTCTCGTTGCGTAAACGCCTCACAGAGAGAAAGCAATTTTCAGACGGTACGAAAAAACTATAAAAATAGTAAAACATTAATTTGAAAATTTAATTCTAAAAAGCTTTCTTTAATTATTATTATTATTTTTAATTCATAAACATAATACTAAACGGTTTTATAGTTGTCATAAATTGACTTTTGCAACATTATCTACTAATCGCAGGTTTTGCGTGGAACATTCATCAATTCCATTGTTCTTTTCGCAGCTCAACAATTCCTCAAGAATAATGTTTACAACAACAACAACAACAACAAGGCACACTGTATAAACATTTACAAACTTGGTGTTAATTTTGAGCAACAATAATAATTGATGTTGTTGTTGAGGTATTTCAATTTAAAAACTTGCTTTATTTATGTGGTTGGCTTTAATGTATTTAATATATGTCTTGTTTAAAAGTAAATGTTATTATTGTGGATATTCCGATAAGCTAACAAACTCTATATTACTGTTAATATCTAATATCTTTCCTTTTTTCATTAGCACTCGTATAATACAGCTTCTGTTGATTTTATCATTTTGTTTCATACACTTTATACTGTGTACGGTGTACGCAGATTACTGAATTAGAAATAATTTCAAATTTATGAATACACTCATCGCTGGATTTCGGGCCGGCTTCATGGTCGTTCACGCTTAACTGATTCTGTCTCTCCTCCTGAGAGTCTTGCGACGGCGCCATCACTCGGGCAGTCAGGGCCGCCAGAAGTTGTTTACATCGCGACTCTTTGCGCATTTACTTTTGTACGTTCAGAAACTATATACGCGGTCCTGAGTGTTGAGATAAGAGTGCTCGATCGTCGCTTTAAATCCAGTTCAAACTGGACTTTAATAGCATTGAATTTAAGTCCGTCTACCCCCGAGCCTGGCCCGAAATCCAGCGATGAGTGTATTGTAACACGAGATAGAGATACTTATAGAGAGAAGCTATAACACGAGCATATAATAGCAATAATTCTAGTTGGAAAATTATTTTTCTTTTTATTTAATATTTGGAGTAATTTCACTTTTAATTGGAGGTCATCAAATTCAGGATGAAATTGCGTAAGTAAAAGATTTTTAAACTGACAGTCTCTCATGCCTTGTAATTTGATGAAGAACGTCATTGCGTTTGAAATTTTGTTTTTAATACGTTTATGTGTATAAATTACATTTTTTAAAAAATTTATCATTTAAATTTCCCCAAGGCTTAGTGGCGGCGGCGGTGGCCGCGGGTCTTGTTCCTTATTAGTTGAATGCTTTTCATTGCTGGTTGCTTTCAAAGTATGTATTACTGCATAACTACATAATGTCTTCATTTTCAAACACTTCCATTTTTAATATTTAACTAAAATCATAATATATCATTTTAATAAAATATTGCAGGGAGTATAATTTTTAAAAAAATTTCTCTGTTACAGCTTATGCCGAAAAGTGGGAGAAGCTTTTGGTTCGACAACGTGATCAGCTCAATGATGCCTTAGAGCAGGTTAGTCAATTCCGAGGACAACTTCTCCAGGAAGAACAGATTAGTCAGAAGATGACGCGCACGCGCAACATACGTTACAATTAATCAAACAAAGTTCACCATCTCATTGAAACCATCACGAATTCGCGCATATATACCATTAACAAAAAAGATACCATTTACGAGGAGCTTCGATGTCGAGCGAAGCGTCTTTTGCCTACAATTTACATACACCATCAAATTGTTATTAAGTTTGTCATCGTTGTCGTCAAAGGTAAATCATAATATTGGCCTCGATCGAAGCCTCTTTGCTCCTTTCTTGAAATTTTTTTTAAAAATATAAACACACTTTACGCCGCTGGGTGTTGTCTTCTATGAATAGAAAGAGAAAGAGGAAGAGAGTTAAAGAGATAAGCGAAATCTTCAAATTCAATTTTGGAAATAGATATAAAAAAAGGCTAGACCAAAATCAAATATTAAAATTTCAAACTTTTTGTGTGACTGTTAACATTTTAATTGCCGCGAACCATGCCTGCAAAAGTAAATAAAACCTTTTTCATTCAGTATCAAGGACGATGATGCGAAAAATGTGTGTGTATGTGTGTATGGATTAACAAAACACAGTCTTTGCACGGGGGTCAAAGATTGATAACTTTTCAAAAAAGAAATTTGTGAAAATGATGAATCTTTAATGTATCATTTTATTCTTTGCAGAAACCTTTTTTATTTTTTGGAAATAAATTTGGAAATTGTACCATTTTTTTTTATTTTTTGGAAAACATAAGCTAGCGTTCAAACTGCTCAGCGGCGTTTTGTCTCGAACAATAAAAAATCTGTTTAAGGGTTCGTACCAAGGTGACCACGTGACCAAGATATCGGTAATTAATATTCCCCGAGTTTTCTCGGGGAGTTTCTCTAAATTATTAACTTAAATCCATTTTCAAGAGAAGCCAGAGGTATGTGGACCATTTTCACATATCAGGTTTCTCTTAAAAATTCATTTAAATGAGTAATTTACGAGAAAACTCGGAGAATATAAATTATCGACATCTTGGTCACGTGGCCACTTTAGTGCGTGCCCTTAAACTTTATTTATTTTCTTTCAGTCAACTTGTGTCTACGATTAGTTGGTCTGCGTGTGTGTATAAATGTGTGTGTGTGTGTTTGCGAGTGATTGGTTAATTTAGAAAATTTTTCCAAGAGAAATTTCCGTGAAAATATCGGAAATGCTTTTGAATTTGAAGACACAATTTTTTAAATACAAGAAAAAAGTATAAACTTATGCATTTTAAATTATTTTCCGGGTAGAAAAGTCGATAATCTGATGTCGCTCGTGCAATCGATGTGCTAGTGTGTGTACAGCAGCTACTCGTAATAAACCAAATAACGACTGACTTGAAAAAAATTTTCTGAGTATTAATATTTCTCAATTGTCTTGTGTTTTTTTTTATATCTATACATAATATTATAAGTTATAAAAGCATGTGATTACAGCCTCGTTAAGATAGATGTCCTTGTTTTGAGGGAGATAAAAGAGACCACGCCCCACTTCTAGTTGTGAGCAAGATTTTAGCTTTTCTAACATTGTTTGCGAAATTGGAAAAAGAAGATGAAAATTTCGTCGTGCTTTTTAGACTAATTATTATTAAATTTTTTGTTTAAATTTTCTAAAAGCAAAATTTCAGTTTGTCTAACCGAGTTCTGTTTGATTATTGATTCGGACAAAACGTTTGTATAAAATTTTTAAGAAATATATTTCTTTGGAAATGAATCTCTTGCTTTTATCTTTAATTAATCTTTAATATCGATGAAACTACTTATTGTCTTGAATCAAATACTTTAAGTTACTTAGTTGTTTTTTTGTTTTTTGTTTTTTTTTTTCAATCGAAGATGATGGTTTTTGCATGAAATGTGATTTCGGAACGATGCGTGTATGACTGTATGAGAAAAGATTGGTCGCTCAACGCTCGCGCATGATGAGCAGCAAAAACCAAGATCAGAGTGCAGCGTATCCAAGATAATAAAAGTATACTAATTATTTTTTATATATATGTAAGTAAGAATAATTTAACAACTTGGCGCGGTAGCAAACTCTATAGTTCCGTGGAGGACTCGTTCATTGTTAAGCGTCACGTGTACATGATAATAATATTAAAAATAAGCAACAATGGTGACGATGATGGTAATGATGATCTTGACATCAGCAGTTTTCGTCATCGTTGCCATTGTCGTCGATTAAAAAAGCTAAAAGAGAACACCGAGATTGTTGTCCAGAATTAAATAATACTGAATAATTCATTCTACTGCGGCGTTATTTCCATTGCATCGACGAGTACGAAAACAGAATTTTTAGTATAATGCGCGCAGAGGTGATACTTGTTGTTTTATGACAGAATAAACAAATTTAAGAATTATTCCAAGAGTAATATCATTTACATCCGATCTTTTCTTTTTTCATTAGTTCCAATTAGCAATGATAGCGTGAACGATGTACAACGTGTTGTAGATTTTGAAATTTCAAACAATGGAAATCTGAAAAACTCCACATTATTATAATCTAAATTCTGAAACATTCAAACTATCAAGATTTCAAGTTTAAAAGTTATCCAAAATTAAAAGCATCCTAGTAAACGTTTTTTTGTAACAAGGAGACTCTTATCCAATATCCGCAGCAAAGAAAAAGGAAAAATTTTAATTATTGAGAAAGCACCGATTTCATTTCATTGGTCGATTTTTGCAGCCGTTGTTGCTTTTTTCTAAGTTTTTTTTATTTTATTTATTTTTTAAATAAATCCTGCGGCCCGGTAACCAATTTTTTGTAGCAAGGAGAATCTTATCAAACATCCAGAGCAAAGAAAAAGAAGAAATTTTAAATATTGAGAAAGCTCTGATTTTATTTCATTCGCCAATTTTTCCACAAAGAGGAAATTTGTCATTTTTGCAACCGTTGTTGCTTTTTTCAAAGCAAACCTATTTTTTGAATCAATTCTGCGGTCCGATAAACACTTTTTCGTAACAAGGAGACTCTGATCAAACATCCGGAGCAAAGAAAAAGGGAAAATTTTAATTATTGAGAAAGCCCCGATATTTTTTCAATGGCCAATTTTTCCTCAAAGAGGAGATTTGGCATTTTTGCAATCTTTGTTGCTTTTTTCTAACATGAGCTATTTTAAAAATAAATCTTGCGGTCCGTTAAATATTTTTTTGTAACAAGGAGACTGATCAAACATCCGGAGCGAAGAAAAGTGGAAATTTTCAATTTGGGAAATCCCTGTTATATTTAGTGGTCCACTTTTTCCAAAAAGTGGGAATTTTTGCAACCGTTGTTGCTTTTTTCTAAGTTAACCTATATTTTTAATTAATCCTGTGGCCCAGTAAACGTTTTTTTGTAAAAAAATCTTATCAAACATTCGGAGCAAAGGTAAGTAGAAATTTTTAATTATTGCGAAAGTCCTGATTTATTTTGTGGCCCACGTACTTTTTCCAAAAAGTGTTAAGTTGGCATTTTTGCAACCGATAAATTTACTGATATTTTTAATTGCTCCTGCGACCCGGTAAACGTTTTTTTGTAACTAGGGGACTCTTATCAAATATCCCAAGCAAAGGAAAATGGACATTTGTTAATTATTTTCAAAATTCTACAATTTTCCCAATAAATGGATGATTGCCTCCAACGAAAGTTTCTAAAAATTTTGTTTAAAAATGTTTTGGCAAAATTTCTCAACGACTTTTTTACTCAATTCAGTTTTTAATCGAAACTAAAATATTGTAAAAATATAATTGCACTGGCTAAAAATTTAAATCCCACGCAGATACCTTTTTATGTATTCCGTAAAATTATAATTGTAAAATTACATCACCCCTCGTACCTCAATTTCTTCACATGATAATAAATTATAATTTTACAATCAGATTGTGGGTTATAATTTAAATCCAGATAAAATGTTGACATATTATTATGGAAAATAAATCTCTGGATTTTTATAAATTAGCAAAAAAACCATTAATTTTCGATACCATTTCAAGTTTACTTATTACTTAATATTATTTTCAAAATAAATAAGATAGATGTTCCAATTCCTGATCATTTAAATCTCTAAACTTTGGACTTATTTTGGTACGCAAGTACACTGTTTAGTTTACTTAGTTTAGTTTAGTTTACTTAGTAGAGATCCTTCAAAATAAATAAAAATTTTACAATTTTGAAATTAGCGCTTTGAAAAGTTTAAAATTCATAGCAGATCGTGATGATTCCAGATATGTATTTAAAATTTGCCATGAAAAGTTTAAAATTAGAATAAATCTAACGCAACATTCGAAAATAATATTTCAAAAGAATGAAAATAATATTGGCAATAGTATTTTCTTTATGTTACTTTCAAGTCTATTATAATAAATATTTTTTAAAAATGTAAAATTACATAGTATTTTTTTCATATATCTCGTAAACCGCTAGAGAGATACGTAAAAATGGATAACATTTTTGGATTCACCATCATTGGGATACACTATAGATAATAAAGAAGAAATATAAAAACGTGAATCCTAATAAAAATATATATAATGGTGATACGAATAAATAAATAATTTTAAGCAATTTTAAAAAAGGATTAGCAGCCTTCTGTTTTATGACTGTCAGGGCCGACCGATGCGGCAGGACCCAATGCCGATTTTACCTGCACAAGTCAAAACTTTCGTAGTCTCCTGGCGACCATAATATTATACCTCTTTTAGACCACTTTTAGACCAAGCCTTATACCTGCTATGTATACCTATATATATGTGGTATAAATCTGGTAAATATTTTCACAAGGATTTTACAAATATATGTATCTTTTAAGAGGCTTATTTCGCAATAAAGAGTTGAAAAAGTTGTTTGTTTCATGAATAACAAGTAAACAATCTTTACAAGAACAACAAAGACGATTTCAAACTTCAGAATCAGTTTTTTTATCACACAATTTCATGTTTATCAGCAAGTGAATCAATCAATCTGACATATATCCCACTAACAATGCTTTTGACACGTGCAAGAATTTAGTCCAGTGAGATGCAGTTCATTGTCAACAAATGCACGTTTGTCCTGCAACGCAATTTATTTCGGTTTTCCAGTCTAAAAAATACGCGCTATAGTCGTGAAAGCGGCAATTAGATCAAGTGATGCTCGAAATCTCGCGAAAATTCGATTCAAAAACGTGGCAAAATGTCAAAACCAGTTGAACTCTTGGAAATTGATAAGTGTATTATTTCGAGGTTATGGTACACAGCATCTGTAATTCTAAATACGGAGACTGAAAGTCATTATGTGGCTAATTATACACGAGATGATGTTGATAATTTGCGGAGTTTAATTAAATCTACCGTGTAAGTACATTTATTTTATTTTATTTTTTTTCTTGTTAAGTTTGAACATAACCTCAATTTTTAATGCGTAGCATGTTAAAATTCTTGTGTTTTTTACCATTCTTGTTTCCAAATCGTGAGTATTTATTTAGTTTTTTGTTGTTTTTCTGATTGGCGGATAATTTTATAATGTTTTTAACATTTCTATAAAAATTCATGCATTTTGAGGGCGGAAAACAGTATTTTTTGTCCGAACTCAAAAACTGCTATTTTTGTTTATTATGTTGATTTGAAGTATTGAAGTTTAAAAATACTTCACCGTAGTGTTTATGATATCTTTATAAACCTTTGTGCTTATAAAGTGTCTAGGCATCCAATTGCAAATTAAGAAGATCGCAAAAATATAAATTAAAATTATTTATTTGTAAAAATTACAAAAAGCTACAGGAACTTAATTGCAAAACAATTTGTAGCACAAGTTTTTATCAGTTTGTAATTTTTTAAAGCCTTTTATTAATAACTTATTACAGTGATAGCCAAAATCAGGAACAATTCCGATGGATGAGTTACAGACTTTTACTTTGTCTCGATAAAAAGAATTCTGCAAAAGTGCAACAAGAACTTGAGTCTATTCAATTTGCAACAGCCTTGCAATTAATAGATGATCAAATTCCAGTTCAAGTAGAGCAGGTTTGACTTTTTCCTTTATTGGTATTTTTAAAACTTTAAATTCCACAGCTTTCAATACGATATTGAAAGACATTAAATTCTGAAAACTTTCGATTTTAAAAATAGACAGTAAAACCTTTTTTCAAAACCTAAATATCTTTTAAATCATTAAAAAAATAAACAAATCTTTGCAGGAATTAAAAGAGCTTTTTGAAGTACTTTCGAATGCCAAACACAACCAGATCCAAAGCCTAAAAAAGATTTCTCAAACAAGCCTGATATTCCTAGAAAACAATTTACAAAAAAATCCAGCTCTCACCTGTTGGCTCATTAACGAATTGCTCTGCATTTGGCCCACATCTTTTGCATATTCTGACGAGATTTTGCAAGATTTATACTGCACTGCATTAAAGTCAATAATCGAAAAAGCAGTTGCCTGCGATGATGAACGTAAAGAAGGACAATTCAGTGTCTCCGATTTACACACAAAGAAAATTATTTTGGATGAGAAGAGTCTAGGAACTTTATTGTGCATTTTATGTAAACTTGATGTCACCGAAACCAAGGAAGATGAACTTCTATCTTGGCTTTACCCTGCTCTTTTACGAGTTTGCGATACAGACAATGTAGAGCTTACACTTTACTCAAGAAAGAATGTCAAGTTTCTCAAAGAATGGGACAAATTTTTGGACAAGGCTTTCGTTCGTTTGGAAAGTCCTTCGAATTATGAGAATGCACTGAAAATTGCTGATGCAATTTTCCGTTTTGAGAATGATTCTGTTTCAATTGATGCGAGGGAACTTTCGATGCGAATCATGAGAAGAGGAACTCATTGGATGTCTGATATTTTGGTAAATATTATCCTAGATATTGTCAAGCCTTTTATAGATCCCAATCAAAATAAATTCTAATTAAAAATTGCTTTTCCCATCCAGGATTTATGCTACACTCTTCTCGCAAACGGCGACTACAACCGAGTCTCTAAACTTCTTTCCTGCCCGCCTCTAAAGTATCTCTGGCCTTCTCTGATGCTCCAATTTCTCTCGAATTTTCCTCACATTCCCATAACAACCTCCATTGAAACCTGGCAGAAAAACGCAAAAATCTGTCGCTCCCTAAACTTTCTTCTCGACAAATGCACTCTGAATTCGAAAAACCCAACCCTCCAAAAATCCAATGCCATCATGAAGCGACACCTGAAAGTCATCGATTGGATTCTAGAATGCAAGAAAAAAGTCCTGGGTACCGCTTGCTATTCTTCTCCCCTGGAGCAGAGTCTCTCCGTAAAAAAAATCCTCTCCCGTTTGGAAACTTCCTGTATCCTCTCCGTTTTAAAATCCAGCGTCGATCTCCACGAGGAGGAATACAACGAGGTTCAAGATTTACTCAAGGACACTTACGAAGCTTCCAACGTTTTCCATTCCTATAGAGCAATGTTAAGTGCCCTGAAAGCAATTTTATCCTGTGAGTATTTCAATTACAGGCACAAGGAAGTCGAGAAAAACTTCCTCGAAATGGAATCACTTCTCGGTTCACTTTTTCCCCTGACTTTAAGACTCGAGGTAATAGAAAATATATTCTCGTTCCTTTTCCTTCGCCACGAGGATTTCTGTGATGCTGACAGAAGTTCCGAGGAGGATGAGAACGAAAAAGAAAAAGCGACTTCTGCTCTCGAGAATAAGGAACTGGAGCAGAAGAAATTTGGCTTCGCTGCCAACAAGTTCACGATTAGGGAAGTTCTTCAGAGATTAAAGAATTGTGTCTTAACTGCTGGGATTGAATCTCTGAAGCAGAAAAGGGAATCCGGGATTTCCAGTGATTGGGAACAGATTAATAAGGAGTTGACTAATGTTAATAAAGCGATCGCTGATGCTCTGTGGAGACTCGAATTTCTCACAAGTGCCGATTTTCTTAGAAGAGCTGGTACTGTAGACAATGAGAAAATTTCCTATGAGTCTAAGGTTAATTTAGATGGAAAGCTCAATTTTTCAGCGAGGCTTAAGAATAAGTCGATTTTTTATAAGGAGGGGAACAGTTCTTCCGATGAGGATTGTCTAAAGTCTGATGTGGATCTTAGTTCGGAAGCTGGATCACTTGACAATGCGCTGAGTTTGGGAAGAAGAAAGAAGAGGATCAAGAATTTGATTAATGTTGAAAATGTTGTGAGCAAGGATTCCAGCTCGAGGTTTATTATTAATATCATGCTGATGTCGAAGGAAAGTTGGGTCTTGCAGTGTTTATGGAAAGGAGATCATTTGAAGGCTCAACAAATTATTGAGGTGAGTAAAATAATTTGAAATTTCATTTTTAGAAATTTAATTCAGTAATTAACATAATTTAAATTAATTTTATCCTAACAATCGACAAATCTTTAGGGCTAATTCTAAATATTCCTTATTTCACTTTCCATTTGTTCGTAGGCGTCGTACTCAAAAAGGGTTGGTTTATATTCCTCGGTTTCTATTTTCATTTTTCCATCTACTTTTGTTCTTTTGATTAAAATTCCAGGAGGATTTTCCGCAAAGTATTTTTTTTCAGCTTGTATTATTTCTTTTGGGAAACAAATCTCACAGCAAAAACAACAACAACACCATCCTGAAAAAAAAATTTTTTAAAGAGTTTTTTTTGGAGAAATTAACACTAAATGTAAAATTAATACCTTTTTGACACCAGCAGGGAATGGCAATGCCGACGTAAATGAAAACCCAGATTCTAATGATCATCCAGGTTCTACTAAAAACTTTTTTAACGTCAGTTTTATTTTTCGCATGTTTATAATCGAATATTAAACATTCAAAGGCTTTCACTCCAATCTGGGACAATTCCTCTTTTGTGCAATTCCTTGGCATCTTAAAATCTATAATTTTCTTTGCAGCATCCTTTAATGTTTCCTCTTCTGCTTCTTCCTGATCTGTATAATTAAAAGTTTCATTTTTTTTCTGAAGCTCTTGAATCTGTTGATCATATTCTGACTTTAATTTATAGTAATCGTAATCCTCTGAAGTTTCAGCTTCAGAAGTTGTTCTTTCTAGAAATTGATTCGAATCAGTTTCTTCTTTGTCTTCAGGCAAAGTCGTTTCTTCCTCTAGATATTCAACAATTTCGGGAAGTGTTGTGCCAATCTTTATGTATTTTTTAGTAGTTTCCACTTCTGTGAATAGATTTTGAATAGAATCAATGGTTTCTTCTTCATTTGGCTCTTCCGTTGTTTCTTCTGTTGTGGAATTTTCGTTGCTAAAACCTTCAAAAAAATCCATACTCGAATCATTAGATTTAAAAGTATCTTCCTCATCGCTTCTTTTTATTCTCTTATGATTATTATTTACGTACCCTGGATTTTTATTTGCCGGAGTTGCGGAAAATAACTTTTTGAAGGAACTTTTCAAAGTTGTATCTTCTTCTGATGAAGATCTCTTTTTGATAAAATGATCAGCGTTTTCTAGTTTCTCAAAGTCGTACTGCAAAATTATTATTAGAGTTAGAGAAATTAAAAATATTATAATTAAATTTGAAGTTTAATCTGTTTATAAATAAATTTGAACCTTATCCAGTTTGTGTTTGAACCCAGCAATAAAAGGTTTAGGTTCTTCTTTAAAATCTGATTCCATGACTGGATGGAAAGAAAACCTTTGAAAAAATTTTTCTGCTTCCTCAGCAGCTCGACGATTATAATTTTCTACATGGTAGTGCAATGGATCATATTTTGCCTCATCTTCTACGAGAGATTCAATTCCTGCCAGATGCTCTGGTTGAATCATCTCATTTTCATTCTCGTCATAATCCTCATCCGAGGAAATTACAAAATTTTGCTTATCCTTTAAATCTATCTAATTTTAAGCAAAGGATTATTTAGACTTTAAAAATATTTTGAATGCAGACTCATGTATCAAATAATAAATAAGAAATTAGAAACTACCTTGTAAGAAGGTGGCCACATGCATTGCGAATAGTTTACTCCTAATCCTAGAATAATTAAGATAATATTGCACTGCATGATAAATAAATTACCCATGATGAAGATAATAAATCAGTAATAAATTAAATAAATTTTTGCCAATCGGATTTTCGTTATTCCATTGTTTTAGATGTTCGACATGAAAGGAACTCCGCTCGATGGCGAGGTTCGATTTTCAAAAGCAATCAATCTCTTTAGACAGGAATTAAATAATTATTTGAATCCCTCAGACGTTGTAGATTCACCAATGAATAATTCTACGCTTTCCACTCTTCAGGTACGAATCTAAAACAAATTTAGGGGCTCTTTTAATTTCGAGTACTTTCAAATTTGAGCCTTCCTTAAATTTAACAATTAAAACACCCCCAAATAAAAACTTTCCAGAATATTCGTCAAGCCGCTCAAGAAGGATTTCAATCCTCCCGAATAACTGGACAGCTAGAAACTTTCTTAGCTTCCCAAGAAGCAAACACTCGACCCTTAAAATCAGGAACTTTAGGAAACAAGGAAATCCTAACTATGACTGTCTTGGATTTGGCTCTGACGATGGGCCAGACTCGTCAGACTTCAATGAATCTCTGCGACGTAGCAGCAAAGCATTTAAAATCCTGCAAGAAATTAGAAAATACCAAACATCAAGAATTCTTCTTCAGGATTCATCAACTACTCTGTGATACTAACGTAAAATCTTCTCTCATGGACGTTTTCTGTGATGCAAGGATTCCATTGAACGCCAAAGACTGCAAGGAGAAGAACGATTTTTGGTCAGAGTTAGCCAAAAAACTCAGATCCTTTAAATTGTCACAAAACGTCCCTGAAAATCTGGATGATGAAGTCAAAAGCAACGGAGCTTTGGGACAGAAAAGTTTCAAAGAAATTATTGAACTTTGTGGAAACGGAAATAATTATTTGGAGAAGGTCTACTCGCACCTGCAAATTCTTCGAACAATAATTAATGGTGAGTGGAAGTATTTTATGGGTAATTTTTACTATTTAATTATTTATATTAAATTAATATTAATTTCCAGATGAGACTTCAGTTATAACAGAATCGAATATTCTGAAAAATCCTCTCGATTCTTACTTTGGACATCAAATATTCGATTTGAATGTCGAACCAAGTGAACTTGAATCAATAGCAAATAGACTTCAAGTAAATTTGGTCTACAGTATTCTCGTGAATTGTTGCCCAAAGCTCACTTGTGATAATGAGGCAAATTCTCAAGAAATCTGCAACTCGCAGTGGGGTTACATTGTTTTAAATCGCAATTTGAATGAAACTGTAAGTCCCAAAAGTAATTTAGTATCCTTATAAATATGTTGTAAAAAAAAGGTAATACAATTTAATTAAAAATTTCAGAACAATCCAGAAGATCTTGCTACTGATCCGAATCTCTACGTTTCGGAAATTCTAACAGACCTTTTGCGAACCTTGCGAAAATTATCCCCAGGAACTTCAAACCTGAATTCCAAAGACTTGGAAACTTTCTCCAAACATGCGGAGGTTCGAGCAATTTTAAAAAGAACATCGATTCTCTCCTCGTTGGATCTGAGCGAATTGTTAGATGGTCATCACACTCTCGCCTTTTTCCTCAATCTCTGGAATCTTTTATTTTTACATTCCATTCTCTACTTTTGGGCGGAAGATCCTTCATTTAACGATTTAAGACACGCAGTTTCTTTGATGATCATCGGCTACGAAATTGGAGATTTGGGACTCGTAACTTTATCAACCCTGAGATCAAAATTACTCGGGACTTTGGCCTGGGATTTTAAATTATTCGGGCAGATGGAAAGTCTAAACGAACTCGCCTGGCAAGATTTGGACTTGATGCAGGACTCGAGATCCATTTTCGCGATGGCAAACGAATTTGCCGAAACGCCAGTGATTAAAGTAAATAGAAAAATTATTTCAATCAATTTATTTATTAATTTCAGTATTTATTAACTTTAAAATTATTTTTAAATTTAAATTTATTTTTGAATTTTTTCAGGTCTACAGTCCTCAAAGTTTGAACGAGGATTTAAACACAACAGTGCTTAATTACTTAAACAATTACAAACCAAATGTCGGAGATTCAAAAGAGAAAATTAATTTGCCAGAAATTATCCAGCGATATACAAATTATCTGAAAATGAATTCTCCGCTTGAAGAGAACGAATTCGAAACTTTAGCCTCAAGTATAGAGTATTTCAAGTCCGTCGAGAAAGATAATTATAAGCCTCTCTCCTACAAATACGATGTAAAATTAAATTACACTCCTGAAGAAAAAGAGGAAGATGACAAAAGAGAAAATTCCCTCGAGTCTCCAAACTGGAAATCGAGAATCGTGAAACCTTCCTTGCTTCGATACCTCGAAGGTCACTGCTGGCTCCTTTCCTACCTCGTCCAGCGAATTCACGAGGAAAGTCCAACCATTCTAGAAACTTGCGAAAATCGACGAACCGCCTGTCTTGAAAATGTTCTCAACTCTCCCTGGACGAAAATCCTAAGCTCTCTCTTCAACGAGAACCGAGTTCTCGCTAGTGTTCAAGAAAATCTTCCCCTTAAAGCCCTTTGGGATTTCTTCGAGGAATCCTTGAAGCAGGAAAACTATCAGGAGTCTCTCGAGGTTATAAACGCAATGCCGGATAATTTTCTAGCAAAGAATGTCGAGTTGCAATGCTTCAAGGACAAAATCCTGAGTCTTTTGAGTTCGACGAAAGATCTTCGAATTCTGAATTACATTTATCAGATTAAGGACATTAATATGCTGGTGCAGACAATTTTACTCAATATGCACAAGTGGCCGATGGAAGTTTGCGAAGAGACTTTGCTTCACGCTTTGCATCACAACGAGAGCGAAAAACTTCCACAGCATTGTAAAATCCGAATGAATGAAACTCTGTGTCGGGTGATGATATTCAGAAAGATTTTGCCTTATTGCGAGAGCGAAGTTAGTCTCGAGGATGCGACCTGGCTCGATGTGGTGAACTGCACGGAAAAAACAGATCCTGGTCGAGTGATTCAGTCTCTGATTAAGGAAAACAAATTTGAATTGTGTCTCGAGTGGCTCGAGTATCAGAGTTTTTCTTCTGAGATGCATACGTTGGTTATCCAGGATTTATTCCTTGGTTTGTTGAAGAATGACGATCAGGATTTCAAAAACTCTTCGAAACTTTTGCAGGCTCTTCCTTTGAGCCAGTCGATCACGATGTGCAAGGGAGTTTTGAAAAGACTAGAAAATATCAAAACTACAGGATTTGTAGTGGAATTTTTGCTGAAACATTGCAAGACGACAGAGCCTTTGAAGTATAGAAAGGCGTTGATTGGAATTGAGATTCTGTATGAGTTGGATGTTAAAGAGCAGGGATCGTATATACATTTGATAAAGGAACCGCTTTTGATGCTGGAACAATTACTGATGAACTGTAAGTTTGAAACTTTGCAGAGGACACTGAATCTGATAGGGAAGAAATTAGAAAAGGCTAACATTTCGATAGAGAGTTTCGACAAGGTGATTAGATTCTACGCGGGAAAGTCATTAGATTTTAGAGTTGCTTTTCAGAGGGATGGAGTTGATGCGAAGTCGAGAGATTCGCAGTTTTTGGAAAGCGATGGACAGGGAGGAAGTGAATTTGTGATGCCGGTTAATATTCCGACGAAGGAAGAGTGGATTCCGAATGATAAGGCGAAGGAGTGTAGCAGTTGCAAGGAAGTGATCTTCTCGATGTTTAATAGGAGACATCATTGCAGAAGATGTGGAAGGGTCGTTTGTGCCATGTGCTCACAACACCGAATGAGGATTTCTGGGTATCCGAATTCGGTTTTGGTAAGAGTTTGCAAGGATTGTAAACTGCAGACGACTTTGCAACAACAGGCGGCCATAGGTGAGAAATAGTATTTGATTTATTATTTATTTACCATAAGTTAAGAAATAATTAAAATTGTAACCAAAATTCTTTTTCCAGAAACGCCTTCAGCACCAGGCAGTGAAGCCCTCGAATCCTGGAAGCTCACAACCGACGAATCTTACAACCAAACAGTCAGGGACGAATTTTCTTTTGAATACGCTCCGAATATTTCCTTCTGCCTCGCGATCCTGAATCTTCATTCTGATCATAAAGCCTACGCCACATTTCTCCTCGACCAGTGCGACGAGATGAAGAAACTCCTCCAGCCCGTTTCCGGTGGGAAAGTCAATCCCGAAATCGACCATGCCCTCATCATCAAAATGATTCGATCTCTCCTCGTAGCCGCTAAAGTAAAATGCGCTAAGCTTGGTCTCAATGCCGGTCTCGCCCACTGCGATCGTTTTCTTTCCCAGGTCGATCTGATCACCACTCTCGTTCAATCAGATTGTCTCTCTCTAATTCCTACCGACGATCTTGATGAACACACTCTCAGAAAATTAAGAGACCTCCTCACCGAGAAAGAACAATGGACTCTCGCCCTCGACGTCAGCACAAAATCCGGACTCGACACCCAGGGCGTCTGGGCAGCTTGGGGAAAAGCCTGCCTCAAGGTCGGATACTTTGAACGAGCGAGGGAAAAATTCTCCCACTGTTTAGACAAAGCTCTCTTCGAAAACTTTGACGACTGGGTCATCCTCTCTCATCCGGAATCAACTGACAGCACCGAGGATTCCGAATCCCAAAACTGCAAAGTCGAACTAACGAGTTCCAGGAAACATGAGACGATGAAGAGCCGACCTTTGAAAGATCCTCCACTTCTCACGGAGATTCTACAAATCCTAGAGAATTTACATTTAAATGGTCAAGGTTTCAAATCGAGTGCGAACACTGCTCAAGAAATTCTGAACACTCTTAATAGTCTCCAGGCCATCAGCCAGGGAAATTATCCAACCCATTCAGCTTGGAATGAGAATGTATATTATCAGGAGAGTCTTTACTATTTGTTAATGTACGGAAGTGGTAGTTCGATCCTGGAATTCTTTGTGAAGCAGGGAGAGTTTGTTAAATGTCTCGCCTTCGTTTTGGAGAACGATGTCGAGCAGGATTTGTTTTTCAATTCGGTTTATTTGAGGTGTTTGCGAAGCGAGAACGTGGAGAATTTACTAAACGCTTTGAAGAGTAAAGATGCGAGTTTGCTGATTTGGAAGAAGTATCTGGTTTACATTTGTCGGAATCTGGAGAAGAAGAAATTGTTCAACACGCTTTATCATCTGCAGTTGTTTATGAAGGATTACATCAGGGCGGCGATGACTTGTATCAGGTTTTATAAGAATGAGGCAAGTACTTATTCGGATTTGTGCGAGAGAACTCATTGGCTTTTGGAGGCGCAGGGTCACTTGGAGGCGGAATTAAAGGTGGAGAATTTCGGAAGTAAAAAAAGGAGAAAGAGTGTGAGCTCTTCGCAGAGTGGATCCAGTGGATTGACAATGGAGATGGACGCTTCGGAAATTGATAAGCACATTAATACGATTTCGAGGCAGATGGAGATTTCAAAGTTCTTGGGATCTGCGGAGAAAGAGGGAAGAGCAATTAGACCTTTCCTGGGATATTTGTCCGATATGGATGCTGAAGGTTCGCAATCTAGAGAATTGCCGACACTTTTTGGAAATAAGCAGCAAAAGACGCAACTTGCGGTTTTGGCAATTTTATGCGGAAGAGATGTTGAAGAAGGATTTGGAATTGCGTTTAGAATTATGCAAGGTATTTAGAAATGATTTTCAACAACTTTTAATTTAGAAACCTGGTTTTAAAAACTATTTAAAAAATCTTTCGGGATTGTTGCAGATTATAATCTTCGACCTCAGAAAGTCTATTCGTTGGTGGGTCATGTGCTGGCGTTGGAGAAGAAAATCCACTCGATAGAGCAGTTGATAAAATGCTGCAGAAGTTCTGGAGCTCCGGATTCAACTGCGATATCTGATCGCATTTTGGCTCATTGCGTAAAACTTCTTTTGGGTCATTCCCTTACCGAGGCTGGTTCCAATCCAAGGGATCAAGTTAATTCCCTCATCAGACTGATTACCGATGTTGAGTTAAAGGTATTTTTTTTCTTTAATTTATAACCACAATGATTATAATTTTTTTTTTTTTTGATAAGTTACTGACGTATTTTCTTTTTAATTTCTAAAAATTCGCTAAATTAATAAAAACAAAATAATTTCCTCAGATAAGTTCCTACATTGAAAGCAAGCAACTGAAAGCCGCCTATCTTCTGGCAGTGAAGCACTCGAGAGCTCAAGACATTCGTCGAATTTTAAAAGAGGCTGACAGACTCGGTCAAAACGCAATAAAATCCATTTGCACCAAATGGCTCCAACAAACTCAAGGATCCTAAGCTAGGAATATAAAAGGTACACCTTAGGTTATCAGAGTTTTGTATTTGGAACCGCATTTAACCAGAATATTTGCAATTCTATCGTATTTAGTTCAAATACATACAAAAAAAGAACCAGAGACAGAAGGTATAAACTAGAAAACTAAGAGTTATTTAAATGTAATTTATTTTCTGCGCATTTACACTCGAGGACTTACGTTGGAGAAAAATAGCATGTCTAGAAATTTTTTAATTTCTGATGGAGCGCATCTTAACAATAATTAATAACTAAAAGACAATATTTATATTATATCTTAACAAAATAACAATCGCTTTCAAACAAATAGACTACAGATTATTTGTTACGGGCTGTGATACATTCTGCGTAAAGAAAACAACGCTAATAGCGAATAAGTTATTCGTAAAAATAATTTATCTAAGGCTCAAGGCAACAATTTTTTTAAAATAGATTTCCTCACACATTTCTTAAAACCTTTTCAAAATTAAGTCTTCCTACGTCTTTTCCTACGAGTAGTCAGTCACCAAAAAGGAATTATCTAGCTTTAATGATTTTACGTATTAATGATGTCTGGGAGTTATTGAAAGGCCTTTCAGAAATCAAAGGCGATTAATTATTTCTTTGTTATTGAGTAAAATGATTTTTAATTCGAGACTTGAAAATTTTAAAACTTCAAAGGTTTGGAACTCAAATTCTTTTAAACCAAAAGGAATCCAACAAAAAACTCTTGGAGAAAAATGAATCACCTTTGATAGACTGATGAAGGCAAAATAATTGCTCTATTAATTAACTCTGGGGATGAAATTTCTCCTTTCTGGAATGATTTTTTAAGTTTGGCACGTTTCTAAAGAATATTCTTCACCAGAGTTGATAGTGTGTTTATGTACAAGAATGTGAAACGATCTGAATAATATACTAAAGAAAAATTATACTCAAGTTTTGTAAAAGCCTTTGACTCGTTGATTATCCACGTGCAAAAAAAATTAATCAACGATCTCTAGAATTTATTCCAATTTCGTCAAAGACAGTCGCTTTTATAAGAATTGTGAATAATACACGTATTATTGATATTAATACCGATACTTTTTTTATCTGAAATCCCTTTCCTTTCCGAACAAAAAATTGTCATAGACAAAATAAGAATTCTGAACACTGAATGTTCAAATGATCATATTGAGTTTCCGTAAATTAAAAAGTATAAACTCGAATTTTACCAAATGGAATGTTTCGTAGACTAGACAGGTTTTATTCAAATTAATTGGAATGTAATGCAGCTTTAAAATGACTACTATCACAATAAATTTAAAAACATAAAGCAGTAAAAGTAAATACGTACTTTTTCGAGACACGACTAAGAAAAAACTCGTTGCAGTTAATCTCACAATAATTCTCTAGATCTAGGCTACGGTAGAAATGTATAAAAATGATATGGAGCAATATTCCAGTCTTCCTCGATTTTTAAATAATCGTCTTTTTGTAGGAGATTCGCAGGTTTAATTACGTTCTCGGTAGGATTGTAAATTATTAGATTTTAAATTCGTTTCGATTTAATTGCTCTCACCTTCAATGCATTCGGATAATCTCTGGTCATATTGTTCAGCGAATTTAGGATCTATGTTTTTGATGGAGGAGATCAGAGAGTCTTTCTCCTGTTGAGACCAGTTTTGACTCCATTCGCGGAAAAGCTTTATGCGACATTGGAATAAACTTGGAGGTCGATCCAAATCATCTTTGCTGCAGAGACCTTCGATTCCTGAGAGGAGACCGTTTACAAGACCTGGTGGACTGCATCTTTCAAGCAAAATTACCAGGAAGTCGCCTCGCTGCATCTCTGACCATTCTTGAAACCATTCGATGATGTAACGCAGCTGGGCCTCGTTCGAAAGTGTCGTAGACATCTTTTCATCTGAAGGAAACAATTTATTAATTAAAGTTGAAGTTGGAAAAATTCAACGTTTTTATATTGAAAATAAATTATTTGGTCTATACAAATTGGTGTATTGGAGATTTTGGTTTGCTAAACTTAAAAATTTTAATTCTTTTAATTTCAAACCCGCCAAAATTAGATTTTGGACCTTTTAAAATTTAAATGCCCTTTGGAATACGAGTGCTATTTAAAATTGAGTGCTACGACATCTATACGTATACTCTCCCTACTTACGAAAATATTTTTATAGGTCAAATATAATGATATACAATCTATTTCATATCAATAAAATATAAACAAAAATAGCAACAATTCAAACAAGTAGAAATTCCCATTGTAAAATTTTAAGGTTAGAAAACCTCAAAATTTATTAAAATGATTAAAACTACCAAATATCTTATCTTTAACAATAAAAATATTAATTAGTCTTATATTAATTGATCTATTACCCAACTAATGTGTGCAATTATCTAATCTGTAAGATTTTTTGACTAATATTGGAGATGTTAGAGAAAAATAATTATAGGTTAGGTTTTAATGTTAGACATATTAAAAAATGTCTTTGAATTTAATTCATACATTAAAGAAAGAAATTTTAATAAGATTTGAATTATTTATAATTACCAGTCGGAGTCCGATTCGCTAAAAGTCTTGAAACACGTCCCTGGAATTTGTTTTTAATTCTTGATTTCCGGACGTGTGCCCCCTGACAGATTTACCGTTTTGCACAGGAGGAAATGCAAGAATGTAAAAAGTATTTTCTCAACTTGTATATACATATATATTTGCAAGATTTGCAACTGATATAAATGCACAAGAAAATTGTACAATGGTTTAAAAAATGTTTAAATAGTTACTTTTATTCTAAACTTTCTAAACGAGAATAGAAAAATATTTTTGAATTATTATTCTCATTCTGTCAAATAATTAGTATTCTTTATTGTAGAGTAAATTTATAATTAAAAATAATGACAAGAACTGTTCCTTAATTAACGAAATGATTCAAGCTCAACAGAAAAAAAGAAAATTAAAATCTCCTTTCGAGGTAATTTTTCCTATTTTGAATTTGAACTTTTTTCTTCTTTTTTCCCTCAACCAATAAAGATTACTGCATTCCTCTAGTTTCACCAATCCTAAATAAGTTTCTGTGGAATGTTTCTTTTTTCGATTTGACAGGAGGCGTGGGTGGGTGTCAATGTCAACAAGGTGTCAAGTGCCAATCTGTCAATTCGAGTCAGGTGGCATGTTCTAACCTCAAAATAGTTCGTGTTTGACGTTCGGGAAAAGGCATATGCTACCGTCGTAATGGTTTTACTGGAAAATGATGCGGTAAATATTTATGCTACAATAATGTAAAATGGAGGAAATTATTCCTAAAACCTAAATTTATTCAGTTTCTAGCGGAACTTACACGTTTGTTTGAAAAATCAAGACTTTCCGGTGCTGTCTCATTGACCATCAAAAGGTGTAAGTAAAATTAACAAACTATTACTTTCCCTTCATCTGTAATTATTCCTAACTTAATATATTCTCATTCTTAAATTCTCAATTTTTATATACCCTTTCACCGATTTTTTAAGTCTTGATTTTGGATTTGCTTTTCTTGATGATACAAAAAAAAATTGTTTTTTCAAAGTCACTCTCGAAAATCTACAAAAAATTCTTTCTAGAAAAATTTTAGATTACAGTAGGACCTCCACCATGTCATGTCGGATCTCCTTTTTCTTCCTTCAGGACCACTGTGAAAAGAAAAAGGAGATCCGACATGACATGGTGGGGGTCCTACTGTACCTATTTTAGAATTAATTAATTTGGAGCCCTTTAATTTTAGAGCCTTTCAATCAGAATCTATTTTAATTTTTTTAATTGAACCATTTCGTGGTGAATTTAGAGTGTATATTTAAAATTTGTATATATTTATTATTTTTCAGTTAATGGACACAATAAACCGGTACCTCGGAAAGGAAGACCGCCTTTACCAGTTCCTACGGAATATCTTTGCCTAGTTCGTGCCTCTCTGAGATCGAAAAAGATCTCGACAGTTGTAAGTTTCTCCTTATTTTATAAAAGATCGCCAAGAGTTTTATTTTTCATAATTTTCATGTTGCTTTTAGGAAAAGCTAGAATAGAGTCTAAGTTTGTACCAATTTTCTGTAATTCTAGATTCATTCCAAGGATGTAAACAAATTCCAGCAGGCATACTGGAATCTTCTAAAAACGAATATAAATGGACTGAAGAAACTAAAGAAAGTTAAATCCGCAAAGCCAAAGGCCCACTGACGTTATTCTATTTAACTTCTAATGTTGATAAGTACCTACCACACGCCGATTAATATTTTTTTTATACTATATCGCATTGTATACTTTTCGCTCGTTTACAATGGAGATTTGATTTAAGGAATATAGGTAATAAAACATGGTTCACAAAATGATCAGTTTACAAATTCTCAAATACAAAAAAAAAATAATTTATTACTCGTTTTATTTTTCTATTTTTTTACAATTCTCAATTGCAATATGAATTTTGTTAATCAATATATATCATTGATTCACTTATTTTTCTCAGAATATCAAATTTGACTTTTCCATTATAAGTAAGTGGCATTGAGTCCAAAATTTTTACATTTACTCGAATTTCCTTTGTACAGAGGCATTTTAAAATTTTCGTTAATTTTTCTTCTGTTACCTGAAAATTGAAAATTAAATTAAAGTTAAAAACGAAATCAATCAATTTTTGAATTAAAAATATTAAATTACCTTTGAACCGGGAATGAGAGTTACGAAAGAAAAAATTCTTGGATTAGTGGAATCTTCTAATGTCGAAATCGTAGCAGCTTCAAGGACATCGTTATTAAGGAGTAAATTACGCTCAACTTCCCAGCGAATTGAATCTGTTCCATTAGAAATCGGTAATTTATTTTTCCTCCCAACAATATAGCCATTTCCACATTCATCAAAATAACCCAAATCTCCAGAGTGATACCATCCTAAATAGAATCAATTTTTAAAACACTAATAATATAATTTCATAAATAAATACCTAATAATTTTATTTAATAACTTTTTACTAAGATAATTATTGAACTCAGTTCAATTCAAAACTCACCCTCTTCATCAATTGACTTTTTTGTAGCTTCTGGATTTTTATAATACTCTTTCATCCTGTAAGGAGATTTAAAACAAAGTTCTCCTGTTTCATTCGATCCCAGAATTTTTCCAGTTTCCGGATTGATTACTTTCAACTGTATGTTGGGAAATATAAAACCACAAGAATTGAGATTTTTTTCGTTTACTTTGTTAATAAAACTTATCATTTGCAATTCGGTTGAACCTTAAAGAAAATTTGATTATAATTATTGAGATTTAATTTATTTATTTAAACCAATCGAATTTAAAATAAATTTAATTTAAAAAATTTAATTTTTAAATTTAATTTAATTTAATCAAATCTATAGATTTGATTTAAATTAAATATTCAAAATTAGTTAAGAAGTAAAAATGTACTTACTGTACGCTATTTGTATAGAACCATTAGGAAGCATTTGTTTAAGGAATTTCAATATTTCTGGTTTTATCTTTGTTCCTCCAAGTGTCAGCGAGTGAATCGAAGACGTGTCATAATTTTTCAACTTATCCGATACGTAAAAGTGATAAATCATTCCTAAACCCAAAAACAAGTTTGTCACCTGAAAACATAAATCAATTTTTGGAATTAATTCCAAAAAGATTTAGAATTAGCTTTCACGTCTGTATTAATTAAAATCAAATTATTCAAGTATTTTTAATTTCAAGAAGAAATTAAATCTTACACTTTGAAAAATAAAGAACTAAAATTAAAAATCTTTTTAAAATATTATAATATCAACCTTATATTTTTCGATGAAGCCGAGGACTTCTTCTGGTTCATGTCCTTTTTCATGAACAATAATTTTCTTGACGAAGAACATCAAATCAGTAATCATGTTCATTATTCCACAGATCCATCCTATAGGTGAATAATTAATCGACACGATATTCCCTTTCTTTTTTACTTCAAGGGAAATCATTACAGATTCCATTACCGATTTATATGAATGCAAAGTCGGTTTCGGTTCACCGGATGATCCAGAAGTGAAAACTAGAAGGCAATCATCCTCAGGATTTTTGGGTTTGGTGCAAACAAATTTGGAAACTTTGTCCAATTCTTGCTGACCAAGAATTTCTTTTAGGGATTTAAATCCAGGAATTTCGTTGAATGTGACAATTTTAATTTCAAGATTTTCCTCTTTTGCTATTTTCTGCACCAAGATTGCTTCTCTTTCGTCAGCAAAGACAAATTTTGGTTGTATTATCTCGAGAATATATTTTAAATTTTCTGAAATATTTCATTTGGAAAAGTTTTTATTTCTATTTTTTTATTTAATTATTTTATTTAATTATTGAATTAAAATAAATTTTTATTTAATCTTGTATTCTGTTTTTTTTTTAATTAAATTTTACAGAATTCTCACCAACAGTGTGACCAGCAAATGAGAGACAGAGAAGTCCCCTGTTAAAAAATGTTGCCAAACAAGGGATATAAGTGGCCAAGTGATTATGGGTAAAAAGACAAACAGTATCACCAAGATTTATGCCTTCTTTTCTCAACCATAACGAGCACCTGATACTGTCGTCTGCCATTTTTTCGTAATTGCATTCTTCACCTGTGATTGCATCCACCTGCAAATAAAAGACATAAATTTTTTCAATTTAATAATTTTTTCACATAAAAAACTTTTATACATTTTTGTTTAGAGAAACTCTTAAAAAATCCTAGCAATTTTTCCCTTGAAAATTGACTAGATTTTAATTAACTAATTAATTTTCTTTTGTTATTTGACAATATTTCACCTGGCCTACAAAATCTGGTTTACTTCTTAGAGTCTGCAAAATTTTCTCTCCCAAATTAGCATCACCAATTTCGAAAATTCTTTCCTCTCCTTTTAGAATTCCATTTTCGATTGAAAAGCGAGGTTTCATCTGAAATAAAATTAATTAATTTTATTCTTTTTATAATTTGTTCTCTTTTAACATTAATTTCTTTAAAATTTTAGTTTTTAGCTTTGGAAGAAAATCCGATTTTTTACCATTTTTATTTTTTCCCTAATTAAAATTAAAATATAGTTACTTGTAAATTTCAAAACTGAACTGTAGGCATGCATCTTTCATCGCCTTATTTATAAATGATCCAATAAAAATAACTGTTCGAGTTTCCTTATGGTTTTGCACGCAAGGAAATGTACACAAGATTTTTAAACGAAATCTCTTTATTTATTTTCTTCAATCAAATCTCCTAAATCAAATTTCATTTATAAACAGACTTGGATAAACTGAACTGCAGGTGCGCATCTTTTATCGCCTTATTTACAAATGATCCAATAAAAATAATTATTCGAGTTTCCTTATGGTTTTGCACACAAGGAAATGTGCACAAGATTTTTAAACGAAATCTCTTTATTTATTTTCCTCAGTCAAATCTTCTAAATTAAGTTTCAATTATAAACAAACTTGGATAAACTGAACTGCAGGCATGCATCTTTCATCGCCTTATTTATGATCTAATAAAAATAATTATTCGAGTTTCCTTCTGATTTTTCACACAAGGAAATGTGCTCAAGACTCTTAAACAAAATCTATTTATTTATCTCAATCAATCTTCTAAATCAAATTTCAATTATAAATAGATTTGGATAAAGAATAGGTAATTATAAAAAGACAATTGAAATAAGATGGAAATATTATATTTTATTATCGCACTTTCCGCGAATACAGTAATATTTTATAAAATACTGGAACTATCTTCTTTCTAAAAATAGTTTTCAAAATTTATAAAAATAAGATAAGCGAAAAACTTTAAACTTTAATAAAATTAAAAATGTGGTTATTATAAGATAAATAAATTTAATCAATGGCTGGTTATGAAACTGGAGCTGGGATATCTTAATTAATACTTTTTCTTTTAATACGCTTTTAGATTTTATGATTTTTTATAAAATCCTCAGCGTAATTAATTAAAAAATTAAATACTTATATTCTAGATATTATATTATCTATTTATAATTCTGTACACATCTGTAAACGCTTCAGATAATTAAACTACATATTGCACGTAGACTCACAACGCCTCGACGATCTGAATTAAGAAAGTATTTTTTAATTTTAAGGTTTAAAATTATCCAATTTTAATTTCAGAATTCAATTCTGTATATTTTCAAATTCGAGTTTTCTAACCAAATATAAATCAAAAATCCTAGCTGAAATAGAAAAATCCCCTCAGAAGATCTTCCGAATCGAAGATAGCAATTGTAAAACGTATAAACATAAAATTTTGTACAAAATAAATTACGTTTCTACAATAAAAGTTTAAGATCCTAAAGCTGTCGATGCTTTCCTACAAATTACATAAAATATCAGACCGAAAGTTACTCAGACAATTCACACAAATAAAAAATTAAAACATCCTCTACTCTCTTTATCCCTTTTTCTAGATTTCTCAAGTTCGTCGAATTTTGAGCATGTGCAGATTGGGATGCCATGGCACTTTTCTAAAGGTGGAAGTTCTCGCATCTTCATTGAAGAAGCATTCTTGATTTCGATCGGTCATCGCCTCTTCAACACAGATTTCAGCTTTCTCATTAAAACTGGAAACTCTTCGATGCCTTTTTCCTTCAGACGGACCGGAAATGTTCCAGTTCCTGGATCCAGGATCGCTAACGACTCGACGATGACGGCGATGATAATGATGACGTTTACAGCAATTTATTTTTCTTCTTGGAGGTGGCATCGCATACTCTAGATTGTGAGGATGCAACACTGGTGTGGCGATTTGAACTGATGGATTTGGATCCAGGTAAAGCCAACTGGCACTGTCCATATAAGGATGAAGGTATGGTGTTGATTCCAAGGTCACCGAGTTTTTGAAGAGAGGAGTTTTCGATCCTCTGCGTCTCGGAGGCTGGAATCTTTTCTGGAACCTCAGAGCCATTTTCCGGCGATGGTACCTCAATTTAGATCTGGAAAAGAAAATAATGTTTAAAAATTTTTTCAGATTTTTAGCCAGACTTTCGAGGAGTCTGGAGTCACCAACCTGGGGGGCAACCTTCGAGTCCTTCCTCGTCGTCAGTTAAGCGGATGATCTCCCCTCGGCGTCCTGTAGCATTTGTTCCAGGCTTCCAGAAGCAGAACGCAACTGTGAAACCGGTAGAAAATTAGCAAAGGGAGTCCAATCCTGGAGATGATTCCCCAGGCCAGGACACCAAAGAACCTGAGCTGGAGTTCCTGGGAAATCCAGTTATGTGTGATAACTGTGTCGAAAGCCCAGAGGACAGCATTGCTAAACAGCAGGAAAGTGATGACCTGCCTCGCTGGTTTCGCCATCATCTGGTACCTGGTGATGCAGGACCTTTTGGAAGCTTCAGCCATCAAGGTACTTTGAGCGTAGCTTTGAATCAGTTGGAGAATTGAGGCAGAGAGTAACATTATGTGTCTTCCTTGAGATTCATCAGTTTCTGACCAGTTTAGGGAACAAATACAAACGACGATGGTGAAGACCGAGTAGAGTTGGACTCCAAAAAGGGAGACGTTGGAGAGTAAAGTATCCAAAGCTGCTGGAGCTCTTGTTACCACAGACATCTGACGAATTTGGACTAAACCACTGGCTGTCATCAAACCACTGAGACTTAGGATTGCAATGAGTGTCCCACAGGTCAGCCACGAAAGTGTGGATGGAGGGAAATTCTCGTCTTCTCTGACGACGAGGAAGATGAGAATCACGACGATTCCTGCTACCATGCAGAGGATCCCGAGGAAGAGACCTTTGCTGGACCCATCACAACCCACTCTGCTGTGCATTGCCAGGTCTTTAACTGTCGAGATATTATTTTATTAGTATTTCAAAATTTTCTTAATTATATGTAAAATACAGATGAGCTGAAAGCCTTTAAATTTAAAAACCAAGGCTTGACTTATTGAATCTTTGAAAGTTTCTGGATGCAATGAAGTTAAGACTTTTTTAAAAATCTCCAAAAACGAACACTTTTAATTTGGAAAAATCAATGATTTAATTTTTGAAAAGTCAAATACTTTAAAATTGGAAGTTTTTACTTTTAATTTGGAAAAGTGCAATGATTTAATTTTTGAAAAGTCAAATACTTTAAAATTGAAAGTTGAGTTTCAAATTTAAAGCATTTAAATGGTTTTTAAAAGTTTAAAAAATTTTTAAAACAATAGTTCTTCGTAAAAAAAATGGGCAGAGTAATATTTTTTGCAAAAATAATGCTTACTGCTGTGGAATTTGTGTTTGTGTGATAAACGACTTCGTCCAACATTTTGTCCCATTACGAAAGTCACAGCTGCTGCTATTAAACTGAAAAAATATAATTGACAAATTAAATTAAATTCACAAAGGTTTCATGAAATCTAAATCAAAACCACTTTAAAATATTTTGAAATTTTGATCTTTCTATAAATTTAAATTTAAAGATAATTTTTTATTTTAACTTAACTTAATATTTAATACGTTACCTGAACTGGACAATAAACGGGTACAAATAAGGCAAACTGGAGGTCCATAATTGTCCCAAAGAACTACCATTCAGACAGTCTTGTAAAGCCACAACTTGGGAAATTTGTTCTTTGGAAATTGGCTCATAAATTCTATAAGCATCATCGCCAATGATTCCTTCTCCTGAAATGATCAAGAAAATATTTTCCATTAAAATTTCACTGTGTAAAAATTAAGAAGACGTCTAAATTTAAATACCTCCTCTAATTAATTGCAATCCTCTAATTAATAAATACCTACCTCTAAATTAAATACTCCAAATTGAATTTTATTATTGATAATTAATAATTTTCTGGTTTAATTGCAAAATTTGTTGCTTGTATTAAATTATATATTAAATTTTCAGAAACCTAAAACGTCTCTCGTGTGCCTGGTCAAAGAATGAGGAAACCCTCGAAGGTGAAGAGGAGATGAAGAAGTCGGAGGTCCTCTTTGAGCAATATGAACAAAATAAGTCCATTCTAAGGCAGAATCCCAAATTACAAGACGAGCCCACACAGCTACATTTGTTGCAGCCAGGTGAGTGAAACCAAATCTCGCTGCTAGTCCAAATCTCTCCACAAGAACCTAGAATAATTTTTTTTTATTAAATAAACTTCCGAGATTAACTTCCGTCAAAATTAAATTTTTTCTCTAATAATAAGATGATTAATGGATCTTCAAAAAAATTCGAGAGCTTTCCACTTTCGATATTTCTAATTGTAAGTTAAACGCATTTAAATTTCTAAACTATCAGTGTTATTTGTAGTACTGAAGAGTTTTATGAATCTGAAGGGCCTTTAAATTTCAAATTCGGGGATTTTAATTTGAAAATGTTTCAATTAAGATGATCAAAAAATTAAAAGCGACCAATTTTGAAAATTTCTAAATTCAAAGCTCTTGCCTTCTAAAACTAAATTTGTAAATAATTATAGATAATGATAGAGAAAATATATTAACTTGCAATTGTTTGATAGAATTTTAAATAGATATGAAATACTTGCTTGAGAATTAACAAAAAGAAAATGCATTTGCAGGAAGGTAAAAAGTCCATGAAGAACAGGATGAACAAAAACGATATCACTGAGACAAGATGCTCCTTGCATCATCGAATGCATCGCCATTTCCAGTCCATTAAAGACTAAAGTCGCCAAGCCAAAAACTAAAAGCAGTAAGAAAATTTACATATCAAATTATAACAATTTTTATTCATTTTTAATGCAATTAAAATATTTTTGAGACCAGCAGAATAGAATAGTTCAAAACAAAAACGATGACTAAAATAAAAAAAAAAAATAATACAAACTTAAATTCAACTGACGTAAAAAACAAAGTTTCACTAAAAACCGTTAAGCATAATAAATTAATGAATATGCTAAATTATTAAATTTCTAAATTAACAAATTAACAAATAATAAAGAAAATCTTTCTAATAAGAAACCAATCGACTTCAAAAACCTGAACCATAAAGTCTAGGATAAACGTATATAAAAAGGGTAATATAAAATTTTTAAAATAAATAGAAGAAAATTAATTTGATCATTATTTGTAAGGATTATTATTTTATTTAATTCCTGGCTAAGATAAATATTTGTCGAATCGAAGATTCGAAGACAAGTTGAAGAGGGAATTCTATTAAATTATTAGGAGTATTTTACTTTTATTTTTAATGATTTTATTTTGGAAATTGGAAGAGACTTACGTAAGGCCCCAACTCGAATATAAAAGCTGGTGGTTGTGGTCCTTGATCTTGAAATATGGGCCCTTTTTAGGGACCCAAATCTCGTGAGAGATGCTCCTCCAAGTTCTGCATCATCAATTCCAATTCCAATCCCACTACTTCCTAGACTTCCACAACTGTCTACCAAGACCCAGAGGTAGATACTTATGATTACTGCTATGCTTCCAACATACATGTACATCAGGAATATTCCCTATAAAAGAATTAAATTTTATTCATAAATTCCATCTTTAAAAAAATATATATATATCAAATTAAATAAAGCAATTTTTTTTATATATAAATTAAAACGAAATTTTTAATTTATTTTATTTTTATTTTTATTTTATTTTTATTTTCTCACCTATCTCTGGTGAGAATATAAAAAGAATAAATAATAAAATGAGAAATAAATTAATAATACGAGCTTAAAATTGCCAAATGAAAATTGATTACGCTCATTGCATTAAATTTTATTTTATCTCAACTCTTATTTCACGATAAAAATAATAATCAAAAAGATCAAAAAGTAGATTTCTCCTGTTTCTTTTGTTTCTATTCAGAGCCGAATTATCGACAAAATATTGAATTTCACTTTTTTTTCTCTGGTGCACTGAAATTCAGTTTCTCCCAGAAACGAAAAAAATAAGGCTAATAGCACGAAAGTCTGAAAGCAAAATTTCATCAAGAAAAATGGATTGTCTTCAATGCTCAATGAATAATCTGGTTTAATATGTTTTATGTGGGTTGTTTGTGGTTTGAGATAAAATCTATTTTGCATCGGTTTTCCAATAAATATTAGAAAAAAGTAAAAAGGGTCCAGTTCTTCGTTCCTTTTAATATGCAGATATTTCAATTCAGGCCGATTTGTAATTTACGCGCAGATGGAATAATCCAATCTCGGCCGCACAAACTCGAACGTAATTACTGATTCCGTTTGAGTTAAAATTACAAGGCCTTGCTAGTAAACACTTTTCCAATTTTATAAGTATAACACATTCAACAGTCATTAAAGTGCAAAAATTTTTTGTTTTGCTAGTAAACATATTTTCAATTTTATAAGTATAACACATTCAACAGTCATTAAAGTGCAAAAATTTTTTGTTTTGCTAGTAAAAATATTTTCAATTTTATAAGTATAACACATTCAACAGTCATTAAAGTGCAAAAATTTTTTGTTTTGCTAGTAAACACTTTTTCAATTTTACAAGTATAACACATTCAACAGTCATTAAAGTGCAAAAAATTTTTGTTTTGCCAGTAAACACTTTTCCAATTTTATAAGTATAACACATTCAACTGTCATTAAAGTGCAAAAATTTTTTTTTTGCTAGTAAACACTTTTTCAATTTTATAAGTATAACACATTCAACAGTCGTTAAAGTGCAAAAATTTTTTGTTTTGCTAGTAAACATATTTTCAATTTTATAAGTATAACACATTCTACAGTCATTAAAGTGCAAAAAATTATAATAGGGCATTTAATGGAATCTACATTTATTAATTATTATATTTACTTTAAATAATTTATTTTACTCTGATCAAATGTAAAATTAAAATCTTTCCCGAATGTAAGAAAATAATTAAAACTCTTTAGAAATGCTCCTAATTAAACAATTTTAAATAAATAAATTTATAATTGTTTTCTATCTAAAAATTTAAAAAAGTTTAATGACTGAAGAAAGAGACTTTTCTTCCGGATTTACATCTATCATTCCAGTGTGATTTCTCCACTTTTATACTCGTTTTACGATCGCATTAAATGAGAAATCACGAGTCTTGATCGAGTGAACAGATTAAATTCTCTACATATATGTACATATATTTTTTTAATTTGAAAAATGAAGGTGACTTTCCAGGTCAGGTAAATTTATTTATGTATGAAACTTAGCTGAAAGACGACACTTGCTTTAGTTTATTAGAAAGGTTTATTTCATTTAATTAACATATTTCCTTACGAAATGCAAAAATATTTGAGATAATCCAATTTCGATTGAATAAAATAATTAACAACAAAATAATTTAACTGGATTTAATAATAAAAATAATCGAAAAGTATACGTATGTATTAATTTATTTTTAAAGGAATGATTTGATCAAGATTTTTATAGAGGTATTTAATTAAATTCGTAAATATTTTATCAAATAAATAACATTAATAAAAAAGTGAAAACTATTGCAGTTGCAATACTGGAACAAAAATATTCACATAATTCGCCACATATGAAAAAAATACAGTTAATCATTCAAAAGTGGAGAACAATGGTAGGCCCTGATCTTTCGTGACTTCCTGTTAATGATCTTGAAATCTTGAGCCGAGACGGGCGAAAGTGATTAACCTTCAGCACGCTCCAATAAAAACCTCATATTTCTCTTTCTCATTCGAAGCAAAATAAGAAAAAAAAGTTAAAAAGAAGAATAAAAAAATATGCATTTTAAGATATTATTATTTCATTACCAAATTATAAATTAAAATCGTCTTGAAACTTTAAACATTCCGAATTTGAAAAATTCCGACATTAAAAACCTGTTAAAAATTAAAAATATAGTTTATTAAACCTCAAATTAACCTCAAATTAACACGTGCCACCGGGCACGGGTTAATCCCATTTAATTAACATGGGGAAATTTTGGATTTTCGAAAAATTGAACTCATACTTCAGGATTTGATCGAAACGTGCCAAGTTTTTTAGGGATTGAAGAGGAGTCACTACGAAATAAAACCATACTAATAACTTTCATTTACAACACACCTTACCCCCCACACAGCGCCCCAAACATGACTCAAAAATCAAAAAACTACACTTTTACGTATTATTGTTACTTTTTAGCAATTTCCGACGTCTTTTTTATACAAATAATTACTAATGGACAATTTGAATATTTACCATGACTTTTTAAACAATTTTCAATTGTTTGAACAAATGTAAATGTAAAAATGAAATAAAATAGAACAAATATAATTTGTTTAAACAATTATTTTTACAAAAATATTTTCAAAATCGAATTTTCTGAATTAAACATAATATTGAATGATTTCGAGGAGTAGTAAATTCTATTAGAAACGTCATGTCATTGTATAAACAGTAACATAAAGCTTTTAGCAGAATTTATTACTCCTCGAAATCATTCAATATTATGTTTAACTCAGAAAATACGATTCTAAAAGTATTTTTGGAAAAGTAATTATTTAAACAAATTATATTTGTTTAAATAATTAAAAAGTGGTTAATGTATTATTTCTATACACTATACAGTCAGAAACATAATTGTATGTGTTCTATTTTATTTCATTTTTTTAATTATCGAAAAAAAACTGCTTGAGCAAATAAAGATTGTTTAAACAA